>PVMI01004346.1:0-15260 GCA_008528875.1 Aulacorthum solani | reverse complement strand
ATATAAGCACCGACAATCGACAGCGAAACGGTAGACATCGCGGTCGCTGCCATGGTGGAGAGCCGGCGCGGCGGGATATCACCCAGAATCCCTTTATAAGCGATGAAGTTTTCCGACTGTCCAAGAATCAGCGTGCTGACGGCGTTGAACGACTCCAGCTTGCCCATGCCGTTAATCTTCGACAGCAGCGTCCCGAAAATACGGATCAGCAGCGGCAGGATGCGCCAGTGCTGCAATATGCCGATCAGTGCCGAAATAAAGACAATCGGGCAGAGCACGCCAAGGAAGATAAATGCCAGCCCCTGTTTGCTCATTCCGCCAAACACGAACTCCGTGCCTTGTGCGGCAAAACCCAGCAGCGTCTCAAAGAAACCGGCGAATGAACCGACCAGCGCCAGACCCCCGGCAGAGTGAAGGAAGAACCAACCCAGCGCGGCTTCCACCACAATCAGTTGAACAATAAAGCGCAGACGAATCTGTTTACGGTCATGACTGACCAGCAGCGCAAGGGCAAAAATCACCACCAGCGCCAGCAGGAAATGAAGAATGGCGGCCATATGTCTTTTTTATCAGAGAGAAAGGAACGCGCATTTAGCCACAGCTGGCGGGGAATTTCATCTGATGCCTGCGTCAGACCAGCGTAAGAGACAGCGGACAAGGAAGTCCGTATAATGCGCAGCCAATCATTAGCAAGCCGGAGAATACCCATGCGTCCAGCAGGCCGTAGCGCACAACAGGTGCGTCCAGTCACATTGACCCGCAATTACACCAAACACGCAGAGGGTTCCGTTCTGGTAGAATTCGGCGAAACGAAAGTGCTTTGCACTGCCTCGGTAGACGAAGGGGTTCCGCGTTTCCTCAAAGGCCAGGGCCAGGGTTGGGTAACGGCCGAATATGGCATGCTGCCGCGTTCGACGCACAGCCGTATGGCGCGTGAAGCTGCAAAAGGCAAGCAGGGCGGCCGTACGCTGGAGATTCAGCGTCTGATCGCCCGTTCACTGCGCGCCGCGGTTGATCTTAAAGCGCTGGGTGAATTTACCATTACGCTCGACTGTGACGTGATCCAGGCCGATGGCGGCACTCGCACCGCATCAATCACCGGAGCCTGCGTGGCGCTGGCTGATGCGCTGAACAAGCTGGTGGCCAGCGGCAAACTGAAAGCGAACCCGATGAAGGGCATGGTCGCGGCGATTTCAGTGGGCATCGTCAAAGGCGAAGCGCTGTGCGATCTGGAGTATGTTGAAGACTCAGCCGCAGAAACCGACATGAACGTCGTGATGCTGGAAGATGGCCGCATGATCGAGGTGCAGGGCACTGCCGAAGGCGAACCGTTCAGCCATGAAGAGTTGCTGACGCTACTGGCGCTGGCTCGAGGCGGAATTGAGGAATTAATTCAGGCGCAGAAAGCAGCGCTGGAAAATTGATGTAACAGGCGACCTCAGAGTCGCCTTTTCTTTATTTGAGGAGTGAGAAATGAAAGCCTGGCAGCGTCAGTTTATTGAATTTGCCCTGAACAAGCAGGTGCTGAAGTTCGGTGAGTTCACTTTGAAGTCCGGGCGTAAAAGCCCCTATTTCTTTAATGCTGGTCTGTTTAACAGCGGACGGGATTTAGCGCTGCTGGGACGCTTCTACGCGCAGGCGCTGGTGGATGGCGCTGTTGATTTTGATCTGCTGTTCGGCCCGGCCTATAAAGGCATTCCGATTGCCACCACCACGGCGGTGGCGCTGGCGGATCATCATGACCGCGATGTGCCTTACTGCTTTAACCGTAAAGAAGCGAAAGATCACGGCGAAGGTGGCCTGCTGGTTGGCAGTCCGCTGCAGGGCAAAGTGATGCTGGTGGACGATGTGATCACCGCAGGCACCGCGATTCGTGAGTCGATGGATATTATCGGTGCGCACAACGCCACTCTGGCAGGCGTGCTGGTCTCGCTTGATCGTCAGGAGCGTGGACGCGGAGAAATGTCGGCGATTCAGGAAGTGGAACGTGATTACGGCTGCAAAGTGACCGCAATTATTACGCTGGCAGACCTGATTGCCTGGCTGGAAGAGAAGCCTGAGATGGCCGATCATCTGGCTCAGGTACGTGCCTATCAGAAAGCGTACGGGATTTAACAGAGGCGGGCGCAATGCCCGCCTTCTTTTACGCTTTACGCCAGCTGCGCGGCAATCAGCGGCCAGCGAGCCTCAAAGTCTGCGGTAGGACTGAAACGAAACTCAGAACGGACATACCGTGACAGTAAACCCTCACAGAATGCCAGCAACTGACTTGCCAGCAGCGCCTCATCAGCCTGAAAGGCTTCGCCCTCGCGCATTTTCCGTTCCCGCATCACCTGTCGCAGCTGCACTTCAATCCGCTCAAACAGCTGATTAATGCGTCCCTGCAGTCGGTCCTGCTCAAACATCAATGCATGGCCGGTCAGAATGCGCGTCAGTCCCGGATTACGCTCACCAAATCCCAGAATCAGTTGCACGATCAGACGCAGACGCGTCATGGTCTCTTTTTCATCCTTGAGGATCAGATTGATGCGGGTAATCAGACTGTCTTCGATAAACTCAATCAGGCTATCGAACATTCGTGTCTTACTTGGGAAGTGACGATACAGCGCCGCTTCAGAAACGCCCACCGTGGCTGCCAGTTTGGCTGTGGTAATGCGCTGACTGCCATCACCCGACTCCAGCATCTGCGCCAGCGCCTGCAAAATCTCTTCGCGACGATTCCGCTTCGCGACTTTTTTTTCTGCCATGACCTTAAAGACCCCTGAAATTCACCTAAAAACAGGCAACACCTACGCATCTGCCACAGGAACGCGTCCTGTGGCGATGAGGAAAAAATAACGGGCGTAAGTGAAAGTCGGTAATGCGGGTTACTGGCGACCGGAGTGGCCGAAACCGCCTTCGCCGCGCAGGCTGGCGTCGAAATCTTCGACCAGGTTAAATTCCGCCTGCACCACCGGTACAAAGACCAGTTGTGCCATGCGATCGCCGGGTTGCAGCGAGAAGCTTTCCTGGCCGCGATTCCAGACCGAGACCATCAGCTGTCCCTGATAGTCGGAGTCAATCAGACCCACCAGGTTGCCCAGCACGATGCCATGTTTATGGCCAAGGCCTGAGCGCGGCAGGATCACAGCGGCCAGATCGGGGTCGGCAATATGAATCGCCAGGCCGGTCGGAACCAGCGTTGTGGTGCCTGGTGCGATGTCGAGAACATCATCAATGCAGGCGCGTAAATCTAACCCAGCGGAACCTGAAGTCGCGTAGGTCGGCAGTGGAAACTCTTTGCCGACGCGCGGATCCAGGATTTTAACGTCTATTTTTTTCATCATAACGGCTGACAATCTCGTCTATTAATTGTTGGCCAAGGAGTGACTTATCGCTGAGCGGTAAGCGTTTTTCTCCATCCTGCCAAAAAAGGTGAAGAGCATTGGTGTCGCTATTAAACCCCTGTCCGGCTTTAGCGACGTCGTTAGCGCAGATCAGATCCAGATTCTTGCGCACCCGTTTTTGCCGGGCGTATTCTTCCACATTCTGTGTTTCAGCAGCAAATCCAACGACGAACGGCCGGTTTTCCTGAAGTGCAGCGACGCCGGCAACAATATCGGGATTCTTTACCAGGTTCAGCGTGACGTTATCATCGCCGCCCTGTTTCTTGATTTTATCGGCCGCAATATCGGCTGCCCGGTAGTCTGCCACGGCTGCGCTTGCAATGAAAATATGTTGTTTATCTATCTCACTCATGACGGCGGCCTGCATCTCCAGCGCGCTGGTCACATCAATTCGCCGCACACCCGCTGGCGCAGACAGGGTGACCGGGCCGCTGACCAGCGTGACCTGTGCACCGCGTCTGGCGGCGGCGGCGGCAATAGCAAAGCCCATTTTGCCGGAGCTGTGGTTAGTGATGTAGCGCACCGGGTCCAGCGCCTCACGGGTAGGGCCGGCGGTAATCATAATGTTGAGATGTTGCAGATCGTTGACGGGCGAGGCCCACTGCACCGCATGGTCAACAATCACCAGCGGGTCGAGCATCCGGCCCGGCCCGACATCGCCGCAGGCCTGGCTGCCGCTGTCTGGTCCCCAAATCAGCACGCCACGCGCCTGCAGGCTCTGCAGATTATGCTGGGTCACCGCCGCACGATACATCTGCTGATTCATAGCGGGCACCACTGCCACGGGTGAGGCCGTCGCTAACACGGCGGTCGTCACCAGATCGTTTGCCATACCGGCAGTAATACGGGCAATCAGGTCAGCAGTGGCCGGTGCCAGCACAATAAGGTCGGCCCATTTTGCCAGTTCAATATGACCCATCGCCGCCTCCGCTGCCGGATCAAGCAGATCGTCAAATACCGGATAGCCGGAGACAGCCTGCAGGCTGAGCGGAGTAATAAATGCTTTCGCGCCCTCTGTCATCATCACGCGGACATCAGCACCGCGATCGCGCAGGCGGCGCACCAGCTCAGGTGCTTTATAAGCAGCAATACCGCCGCTCACGCCAAGAAGAATTTTTTTGCCGGCTAATCCCATCATGATGTTGGCCTCACTAAGCTCTCTGCCGCTCGCGGCGGCGAATGCACGGACTTTATCACAAAAGCGCGGATGCGCCTTTTCACTGACTGCGTTTGCGAGCCGTCTCGTAGATTGCAGCTTCACTGATAGCTGCACTCTTCATGATGGGCCATGCTGAGGCTCATCTCAGGGAGAGCGGACATGAAAATAAAGGGACCACGGGAAAAACTCCGGAAGCTGGGTGCGCATGCCCTCAGCGATACCGAACTACTGGCCATTTTTCTCCGTACCGGATCGCCTGGACAGAACGTCCTGGAGCTGGCCGGACAGATGCTGGACGGTTTTGGCTCGCTTTATCAGCTCATGACGTCAGACAAAGCGGCATTCGGTGAAATCAAAGGGGTCGGCGATGCCAAGCTGGCACAACTTCATGCGATTGCCGAACTGGCGAAGCGTTTTTTCGCCAGTAAGCTGGCCCGCGAAAGCGCAATGGAAAATCCACAAATCACGCGCCAGTATCTGCAAAGTCTGTTAGCCCATCAGGAGCGTGAGATCTTTATGGCACTGTTTCTGGATAATCAGCATCGGGTGCTACGGGCACAAAATATGTTCTCTGGTTCCATTAACAGCGTGGAAGTTCACCCCCGCGAGATTGTCCGGGAAGCGCTGAAGCTCAATGCTGCCGCTCTGATACTGGCGCATAATCACCCGTCGGGCATGGCGGAGCCGAGCCGTGCAGACCGTGAAGTGACCCATAAAGTCAGCGAAGCCTGCCAGCTACTCGACATCCGTCTGCTCGATCATCTGGTGATTGGGCATGGCGAATATGTCTCCTTTGCCGAGCGGGGATGGCTCTGACAGGGGGGAATTTCACGCCAGGTGGCGGCTTTTTGCCCGATCATTCGGGATCTTTATCTGTTCGGGACTTGAGCACTTGGGCTGAGCGGCGTATACTACGCCACCTTTGAGAATCTCGGGTTTGGCGGTTAGGCCAGCTTAGCGGGTTCCATGGAATTCGCCTGGCGGGCTGCAAGCCTGACGAGGCGGCCCAAACCTAATTTTTAAAGCTCGAGCTGATTTGATTTTTGGAGATATTGACATGTCACGAGTCTGCCAGGTAACTGGAAAGCGTCCGGTGACGGGTAACAACCGTTCCCACGCAATGAACGCGACGAAACGCCGTTTCCTTCCGAACCTGCACTCACACCGTTTTTGGGTTGAGAGCGAGAAGCGCTTCGTTACTCTGCGTGTATCTGTTAAAGGTATGCGTATTATTGATAAAAAGGGCATTGATACGGTGTTAGCCGATATGCGTGCCCGTGGTGAGAAGTACTAAGGTACTAAGGAACTGAATCATGGCTAAAGGTATTCGTGAGAAGATCAAGCTGGTTTCCTCTGCTGGTACAGGTCACTTCTATACCACCACGAAGAACAAACGTACTAAACCAGAGAAGCTGGAACTGAAAAAGTTCGATCCGGTTGTACGTCAGCATGTGCTCTACAAAGAAGCTAAAATTAAGTAATTTTAGTGTTCTGCTAAAAACCCGGCTCCGGCCGGGTTTTTTGTTTGTGTAAAACGCTGAGGAGAGGGTATGCCAGAGTTGCCAGAGGTTGAAACCAGCCGTCGCGGTATCGAACCGCATTTGGTCGGTGAAACCATCCTTCACGCCGTGGTGCGTAATTCACGTTTGCGCTGGCCTGTTTCGCAGGAGATCCTGGCGCTGAGCGATCAGCCGGTGCTCAGTGTGCAGCGCCGGGCTAAATATCTGCTGCTGGAGCTGCCGCATGGCTGGATCATTATCCACCTTGGCATGTCCGGTAGCCTGCGCGTGCTATCAGAAGAGCTGCCAGCGGCGAAGCATGACCATGTTGATCTGGTCATGAGCAACGGCAAAGTGCTGCGCTACACCGACCCGCGCCGCTTTGGTGCATGGCTCTGGAGCAGCGATCTGGCGGGCAGCAGCGTGCTGGCACATCTCGGGCCGGAGCCGCTTAGCGAGGAGTTTGACGGCGCTTACCTGTTTGAGAAGTCACGCGGCAAGCGGACGCTCATCAAGCAGTGGCTGATGGATAACAAAGTGGTGGTGGGCGTGGGCAACATTTACGCCAGCGAGTCACTGTTTACCGCCGGGATCATTCCCGATCGTGCTGCCGGCAGTCTGTCGCAGGCCGAAGCGGAACTGCTGGTCAATACCATCAAAGCGGTGCTGTTACGCTCCATTGAGCAGGGCGGAACCACACTGCGTGACTTCTTACAGACCGACGGTAAACCCGGCTATTTTGCACAGCAGTTACAGGTTTATGGGCGGGCAGGCGAACCCTGCCGGGCATGCGGTACGCCGATTGTCAGCGGCAGACATGGACAGCGCAGCACCTACTGGTGCCCGAACTGCCAGCATTAAGCCAGTTTAGCCAGCAATGCCTGATGCACCGGCGCGGGCAGGAAGGCGGTCACATCGCCGCCGTGACGCGCCACCTCTTTGACCAGCGAAGATGAGATAAACGAGAAGCCTTCAGACGGCATCAGGAAAACACTCTCCAGCGTTGGCAGCAGGTGACGATTCATCTGCGCCAGCTGCATTTCATATTCAAAGTCTGACACCGCACGCAAGCCACGAACCAGCACATTCGCCTGCTGGTCACGGGCGAAATTCGCCATCAGGTCGCTGAATCCGACCACTTCAACGTTGGGCAGATGGGCTATCACCTGACCGGCCAGCGCCACGCGCTCATCCAGGCTGAACATTGGTTTTTTGCTGGGGCTGGCGGCAACGGCCAGAATGACCTGATCAAACATCTGCGCTGCCCGCGTCACGATGTCGAGATGGCCGAGCGTCACAGGATCAAACGTTCCGGGATAGATGGCTTTCGTGATCATACTCGCCCTTTTGCCGAAGCATGATTCAGCGCCCAGAGGGCTGAATATTTATTGAAGGTATATTGCGCATTGACCACCGCCAGAATCCAGCCCTGCTTTCCGTCTAGAAAACCGGCACGCAGCAGCAGGGTTTTCATAAACGCGCCCAGCGTATGGCTGAACAGAGAAAACAGGCTGCAACGCTTACCGCGCCGATGGCGTTCCGTAGCCCAGGCTTCGGCATAAGCCAGCTGCTTGCGCTGAAAGGCGATTAAATCGCGGCAGGTCAGATGCTGCAGATCGCCGGGTAATGCCACCACCGGCGCGCCGTCACTCTGCAGTGATTCATGCACCAGATTGTCATTGTAGCGGAAGTTGCGTGGGTAGAGTCGCATGACGCGGTCAGGATACCAGCCGCTATGGCGCATAAAGCGGCCGAGAAACAGATTACTGCGGCCCAGGCTATAAACCGTACGGCTGGGTGGCGCGACCAGCACCTGCTCAATCGCGGCGCGCAGTTCAGGTGTCACGCGTTCATCCGCATCGATCATCAGAATCATGTCGCCGGTGGCATAGTGCTGCGCGCGCTGGCGCTGGATGCCATAGCCCTGCCAGTCATCATTGTGGTAGACCTTCGCCCCAGCCTGTGAGGCGATGTCGACACTGTTGTCATGGCTGCCTGAGTCCAGCACGATAATTTCATCGGCCCAACTGACCGAGGCCAGGCAGTCAGGCAGCAGTTCCGCTTCGTTTTTGGCGATCATCACCACGGAAAGACGTTGGCGTGCTGACATTAGTGGGCCCGTGGTGGCAGATGCGGTTCGAGTAACTGTAGCAGACGCTGTAGCGCACCCTGATTCTGGTGCAGCACGTCTACCGCATGACGTCCGTAATAACGGCGGTAATCATCATCCTGTAACAGGTTGGTGACCTCTTTTTCCAGCGAAATCACGTCGGTGACGGTGATCAGCCCCTGGCCTTCCTGCAACTTGCTGCAGATATCTTTGAAGTTCCAGATATGGGGTCCCATCAGAACCGGAAGCGCATGGGCAGCAGGCTCCAGCGGGTTGTGTCCACCCCGTTCAACCAGGCTGCCGCCGACAAAGGCCAGATCGGCAATGCCGTATAGCAGCATCAGTTCGCCCATTGAATCTCCGATGACCACCTGCGTTGAGCCAGACGGGATCTCGCCGCTGCTGCGCAGGATAAAACTGAAGCCGCGTTCCTGCGTGAGTTCACGGGCATCGTTAAAACGCTCGGGATGGCGGGGCACCAGAATCAGCAGCAAATCCGGAAACGTCTGCAGCAGGCGGCGATGAGCATCCAGCACAATGGCCTCTTCACCTTCGTGCGTGCTGGTGGCGATCCACACCGGACGGCGCGGCGCCCACTGACGACGCAGCGTCACCGCTCTGGCGGCCAGTTCTGGCGTCACGGAAATATCAAACTTCAGGCTGCCGGTAATCGTTAGTTGAGAACGTTTCAGGCCCAGGCTCAGGAAGCGGTCGCCATCTTCCGCATTCTGCGCCGCGATAAGCGTGATGCTCTGCAACAGTCGGCGCATGAATTTACCCAGCTTGCGGTAGCCTTTGGCCGATCGGGCCGAGAGGCGGGCATTGGCGATCACCAGCGGAATATTACGCTGGTGCAGAATGCGGATAATATTCGGCCACAGCTCGGTTTCCATGATGATCACCAGGCGTGGGTTGACCGTATCCAGAAAACGATTAATCGAACCCGGCAGATCATAAGGCAGATAGACGTGATGCACATCTTTGCCAAATGCAGATTGCGCGCGTTCAGAGCCGGTAGGCGTCATGGTGGTGACGGTAATCGGCAGGGTCGGGTAACGATGACGCAGAGCGCGCACCAGCGGGATCGCGGCCAGGGTTTCACCCACAGAGACCGAGTGCAGCACAATGCCGTCGGGCTTAACTTTGCCGACACAATAGCCATAGCGTTCTGCCCAGCGTTTGCGATAGGCAGGCGCTTTACGACCGCGCAGCCACAGGCGCAGCCAAATGAGTGGCTGAATTAAGTAGAGCAATGCGGTGTAAAAGGTCGTCATAGTTACCGTTACAGCAAATTCGCGTCTAAAAGCAGATTAAAATCAGATGGCGGCATGTTATCAGAAACCCCGCATGCACTCATCCCACATTGTCAGTTGCTGCTCAGGACCTGCTGATAAAGCGAAGTCAGCGCCTGCGCCAGCCGTTGTGGACCATAAGGTTCAATTTTGCGCCGCGCCGCGTCACCCATTCGTGAATCGACGGAAAGCGCCGGTAATGCATTAACAGCCTGATTTAACCCGTTGATATCCAACGCATCACAGACGAAGCCTTCCTGACCAGCGGTAATAAATTCTGCGCCACCGCAGCCAGTGCTGGTAATCACCGGTAAGCCGCAGGCCATCGCCTCCAGTACCACATTAGGAAAAGGATCGTAGAGGGTGGGCAGCAGCAGGCCATCAGCCGCGTGATAGAACGGCTGCACATCCTGCTGTACGCCGACAAAGCGCAGGCGGTCCAGACAGTTAAGCTGATTTGCCAGCTGCTGATACCGCTGCAGTTGCTTATCCTGACCCACCACAATCAGATAACGGTCGCTGGCAGCCAGCGCCTGTATCGCCGCTTTCAAGCCCTTGCGTTCAAAGCCGGAGCCGACATAAATCAGTACGGTGGCCGCATCGGGCAGCGCCAGCTGCTGACGGGTGGCGCGACGTGCTGCTTCCGTGGCGGGCTGGAAACGGCTGGCGTCGATAGCATTATGAATAACGTGGATTTTTCCGGCGTCGAGCGAGAAACAGCGCAGGATATCGCGCTTTACCATCTCAGAATTACAGATCACCGCTTTCAGCGTCGGAGAGTTAAACATCTCCGCTTCCGCCTGCAAGACATAGCGATGATAAGGGCTGAGCACAGCACTCAGTCGTTGCCACGATGAGACGATGCGGGCGCGCTGTTCCAGCCAGACGCGATGAACACCATCACCCGCGCGAAAAATATCACAGCCCGCGATGCGCTCGTGGCTTTGCACAATATCGAACTTTTCGCGCTCCCAGCAGGCGCGTGCTGCACGGGCAAAACCGCGCTCACGGGATACCCGGCCCAGCTTTGCAGGATTACAGATATGCAGATGCCAGTCAGGATTGGGTGTGCCCTGCCAGCTGCGGGTAATGATGTTGAGATCGAGCTGCTCGCTGCCCAGCGCTTCCAGCGCGCGCGAGATAAAACGCTCGGCACCGCCATCCGGACGATATTTCTGCCGGACAATCGCCAGCCGTAACTTACTCATTCAGATAGCTCCTCGCTGCCGCGACCACATCCTTCACCGGAATGGCCGACAGATAACGCTGGTCTGTTTTGGTGTCGATGGAATCGGGTGAGGGCAGCGGGCCATAATCACCCGCCCAGATGACATGATTGTTGTCGCCCCATGGCCGCCAGTGCTGCAGCTTGGTCGGGCCAAACAGCCCAATACAGGGCGTTTCAAGTGCGGCGGCCATGTGCATTGGTGCAGAGTCGACACCAATAAACAGTCGGGCATGATCGATAAGCGCCGCCAGCTGTGGCAGAGTAAACTGACCGGCCAGCGAAACCACATCCGGCGACGCACACAGTGCCCGAATGCGGTTGATCATCGCCAGCTCCTGTTTGTCCGGCCCGGCGGTCAGCACCACTTTGCGGCCCGGCTGCGCCAGCTGATCGAGCGTGGCGGCAACACTCTCCTCTTCCCAGCATTTAAAGCCCCAGCGTGAGGTCGGCTGCACCACAATATAGGGCGCGGTGACCTGATGCTCTGCCAGTCGGGTCAGCACAATTTGCTGGTCAGCGTCGCTGTAGTGCATTGAGACACGTGCGCCGTCGCTGCTGATGCCGAGGGGTGCCAGCGCCGACATATTCTGCTCAACGGTATGCAGCTTGCTGTGATTGTGTGTGGAGACCAGCTGATTGTGACACCATCGCCACAGGACGTTATCACGTTTTTTATAGGCAAAACCGATGCGAACGGGTGCCGCAGAGAGCCGCGTAATCAGGGCAGCCCGCCACTGATCGGCCAGATTAATCACCAGATCATAATGTGCGTCACGTATGGCGCGAATTAATGCACGCTCATGGCCCAGCTTGCGCCAGGTGCCCTCCTGCTTCCATTTACGATCGATGACGTGCAAATGGCGGATAGCCGGATGCGCTTCCAGCATCGGACGCGTCTCCTGATAGAGCAACACGTCGATGCTGGCCTGCGGATAACGCTCATGAAGCGCATTGATGGCGGGTGTTGTGAGCAGCATGTCACCATGATGGCGCAGCTTAATCAGTAATATATTTTTTGGAGAGATGTTTGCTGGAGTCAGGCTGGCCATAAACAAGAGTTCTCAGAATTCAGTGAACCGATTGTAGGGCAAACCCTTTTTAGGATAAAGCCAGCCTCAAAGGTTATTTATCACGCCAGCGATAGAGCCGGGCCAGCCACAACAGCAACTGATACCACTGCTTAATTCCCCGGGCGTTGCGTAACATGCGCAGGTGTGTCCGGGTGGCGAACAGCTCGGCAATGATTGCCTGGCGTGCGCGGGCGTCAGGCTCACGTCTTACACTGTGGCACACGCTGAGCGCTTCATGGGTCACCTGATAGTGAAACGACGGGTAGATCTTCACGCGGTCACGATAGCGGTCATTGAGCTCTTCCAGCAGTCGCGCAATCTTCATGTAGTGACGCTGATACTCTACGTTGCGCTCGCCGGTACGTTTGCGATTGCTGATTGAGGCGTCGTGCATATAGTAGCGATAGAGTACCGCTTCGGTATAACGCACGCGTTTTGCCAGCAGCATAAACTCGGTGGTCCAGGGAATATCCTGATGATGCAGGCCGGGTTCAAACTGCAACTGATGCTGCTCAATCAGTTCCCGGCGATAGATGCCCAGCCAGACCACATGCATATAACGATGGGTTTTCAGTGCGGTATTCAGCCAGTCGGCACCGCTCAGTACCGGCGTGCTGCGCAGGCGATCCAGCGGAATCAGCGGCTTTACCCGCTGGCTGTGTTTGAAAAACCACTCGGCGTTGCACTGTGCCGCATCCAGATTATCTGCTTCCGCCAGCGTCACCAGCGTCTGATACATATCGGGTTGCATGGTGTCATCCGCATCAGGGAAGGTGACATATTTCCCGCGGGCAATCGCCAGCCCGGCGTTACGGGCGTGCGAGACGCCGCCATTTTCCTGATGAATCACACGAATGTAAGAATGCTGCTGTGCATACTGATCGGCGCGCTCGCCTGAGCCATCGGTTGAACCGTCATCGACGATAATGATCTCAAGCAGAGTCAGCGTCTGCGCCAGCAGTGACTGCATGAACTCATCAAACATGCTGCCCGCATTGTACATCGGGGTAATGATACTCAGCAGAGGAGAAGTACTCATGACAATATCTGCACCAGCATTGTATTCACTGCGAAAAGGCGTTGCCTCGTCATAAATCATTTCCAAATCAGCAGAGTGAAATCAGGGAGTTCACAATTATAAAACGATGTTGCATCCCTGCTTTACTAAAAACCACGCCCGACAATAATAATGCGCTATATGCGCTTTTTTTACGCAATGTGGCCGTGCAGGTAAACAGATTATTATGCTGGCTTGCTGTCAGCGCCGTTATTACAGAGGTCGTGGCAAACAGCTGGCGGGATAAGTGACGGGAAAGTCAGGCGCTGAAATAACAGCGCCCGCATCAATCTGATAAACCTGAGTGTGCTATTGCTCACTCTGTTTAAAAAACTTGAGACTGACATACTTCATCATCCAGCTCAGGCTTTCAGCATACTGTTTCTGATGCCATTTTACGCGGGCGAATCGCTTCATTTCTTTATAATGCTTTGGCGTATCAAGCGGTTGTGAAGCCCAGGGTGAGCGCTGGTAATAGCTGTAGTAGCGGTGGGAAAGATCGCTGCCAGCCCATGCATGCCAGGGTTTGCATTTACCGGTGTAGTGAATCATCACTGTCTCTTCAGGCACGCCCGTGTGATCCCAGACTTTATTGGCGATGATGTCGTAAATGTGGTTATAGCGGTCTGGCAGGATCAGGACCTCATCCTCCAGCACGATATTCAGCGCATCCTGATCGGGAAAACCAAACTCTGCGCCCCGCGTTACCAGCACGTCGGTAATGCGCGCGGTGGTCTGCCTTTCGAGCCAGCGTGGAATATTAATCAGCATAAAACCGGAGTTGAAATAGTGGTGGTGCTTCAGCTCCAGCCTTGCGCACTGGTTATGTCGCGCTCGCGGTGTGTCATTACAGGCCGCCAGCGTGTAATCAGTGATATCCAGCGTGAACAGGGGAGAGTAGTCGCCCACCACCAGGGTGTCAGCATCAATATAGATCACCCGATCGCTGTAGCTCGCCACGGTTTCCGGGATCAGGAAACGGTAGTGGATACTTTTGGGATAGCGTCCGACCGCAGGCAGCTGATCAACCCAGGCACGGTTAAAGATATGCAGCGTGATCGCCAGACGATGGCCCGTGGCCAGTGAACGCAGTTTTTCCACATCCTCTTCGCAAAGCGAGTCTGAAAAAACATGGGCGTGGAAAGCGGTATCAGGATGATGGCTGAGAAGTGAAAACAACGTAATGCCCAGGCCACGCGCGTAGGCGTAGTTGATGCCAAACGCAACATGAACCGGATTATCATCCGTGTCAGCAAGCGTGTTAACCAGCAGCTGACTTTGCTGAACGGCCTCAGCAAGAGGGGTAATTGCCATTACGCTTCACTATTCCAGATTATGAGTAATAAACGTTTGTATTCTAGTCAGTTTATCGTGATCCAGCCCGAATAATTTTTCAGCAGGCTGATCAAACTGAAAACGGGTGGCAAAAACGAACGTCGACGCAGCAATATTATCCGGTCCGATAAACAAAACGTTATTGACCGGACGCTGTTCCCGGACTTCACACGGGCCATAAAGCATGATCACCGGTATCTGCTGCGCATCCGCAATATAAGCATTGCCAGAGTCAGAGGAGATGTAGAAATCCATCTGTGCAATGGCCCACGGAACCTCTTCCAGTTTTAGCTCACCAATCAGACTGACGATATTGTCTTTCGGGCCGGTCAGGCTCAGTAACTCATCCAGCCACGGCTGCTCAGCCGGTGGGCCAAACACATAAAAGGTGCAGGGCAGGTCAGCCAGCGACGCCATCAGCTGCTGCCAGATGCTGGCAGGAATGGTTTTAGCCCGGTTACCAGCAGAAATACTGATGCCAATTTTAATACCGCTGCGCGGATTAAGCAGCGCGGCGGGTGGCGCAGGCGGCTGCCAGAGCGGTGAGGTCGCATGCTTAGGGAAATCGGTGTAGCGGTAGTCACGATTAATCAGCTTCAGGTAGCTGTCGAGCGTTAAATCCGTTTTGGTGTGGTCGACAATTCCGCTGGCGCTGCGATAGAAGGTCTTATGGTAGGACTTACGCACATAGGTGCGCAGAAACTGCTTGTTCGATGCGTTGCAGAGCGCGGCGAAAAACAGGTTCACGCTGTTTGGCTGCACCAGATAGACGTTGTCATAGCGGTTCATCAGAGTGAACGCGAGCTTCAGTTTGGCAAAAAAGCTGCGCTTCGCCTCTTCAATCAGGAAATAGCGGCAGACCGTGTCATCGTGACGCACCAGCGGCTCCACCGCTTTGCTGATCAGCAACTCAGACTGACCCAGCGCACGCAGCATCGGGGTGATATTAATAAAATCACCAATCTTCGCCGTCTGGATGATCAGGCTGCGTCCGGTTGGCCGGTAAAACAGCCGCATTATGGCCCGGAAAGGCAGCAACAGCAGGTAGATCAGCACATAGTTCATGGCATGTTTTCCGTAATAACGGCCCGCAGTTTCTCTGCCACCGTGTCAGCAGTCAGCTC
>PVMI01004330.1:0-13042 GCA_008528875.1 Aulacorthum solani | reverse complement strand
AAAATTAGAAATACCATAAATACAAAGATACAAAGACAGACAATGTTCTTACTTTTAAGTTTGATAATACTTGAGTCAATTCACTCAAATAGAAAAGCTAAAAACAGAAAATTGGTTACTGCTATATGAAAATTAAATTATTTTGTAAGACATGAGTCAATGACACAACATACAAGGATAGTGTTGTTTTAAATAAAAATCATTACAACTTACTAGTATTTTTGGGTACGACACAATCACTCTCAAATCCAAATAATATTTGGATATTTCACCTGATTTTAATTGAAATGTGCCAAATTTTAATGCGTTTATATCATAGAGATTAGTAATTATAGAACGACGATCAACAGCCATATTTAAAATTTTAAAATCAGTTTTAATTAGAAAAATGTTCAAATGAATAATTCAAACACGTGTTGAACGAACTACGGATTATACTGCATATGCAATAGACCACAAGTGTCGAACGCACGTCATTGGATAATGATTGCAGAAAGAAACAGGTTCAACGATTTAAAAACAAGTAGCATAAGGTAGATAGCATATTGCTATATTATTTGTTACATTCTGTATAGATAGTCACACTTCACATTTATACCTTACGAGACCTTGACATTTAAGGCTTTAGATAACATTATCAAAGGTACTCGCCGATTTTTTACATTGATAGCTTCATGAAATTTTCAATTATATAATATTTAACTTATTATAATATATTACCTAATATTAGGATATTTTAATTTTAAATGTATGTAAACATCTAAATCACTTAAGAACTTAACTACTTAAGCCTTCACCCTTGGAGACTTTTCATTTTAATTATACTGCTTATTTTGTAAGTATTTTAAAATTAAATAAATATGTATCGAACGACGTCAATCGTAGCTCACACCACAAGCTGTGTTAAAAAGTGACAAGTGGATACTACATTTTAAGTTTTTTATTCAAAGCCGAAAGGAGTAAACTACTAAATGACAGTATGACACAACAAAAATCCGTTATCCGATGAATCCGAAATGCACTCCAAGATATGCTGATATTTTTTTTCATAGATGGCGTTGTTCCACTATATTTTTGTAGAGAATTAAAAAAATATATCCAATAAAAAAGAGTGGGTGTTAAGGCCAGTCACGTTTTAACAGGGCTGTTTTGGGGAATAACCAGGCCACCCTGAAATTTTCAAGAAGAATTGAATTACCTATGAGATGTAATTTTTTGAAAACTTTTCTTTACTGAACACCCTCAATAGAGTTTGTACTATATTTTAATTTCTAAGTAATTTATGAACAATTTCAAATATTAATACTTAACATATTCATAACCCACTTGAAAATTTAAACATCGAAAAAAACCAACGAGAGAACACAGAAACTGTTCTTATCTAAAAGTTTGATAATAGGTCAGTTGACTCTAATATCAAAACTTACAGCACACTATTCAAACCAGTGAACGAAAATTTGCCATGTCGTGCGTATTTAGGTAAGACGGAGACAACACATGCGGGTGCGACGTCCTCTTAATAGGTGGAAATAAGTTCCCTGGATTTATATGCATATCATATACCATAATATATTGATATCTAACTAAGAATATTCACGATATTACACCGTTACTCGTTAGCGTGAATAATAAATGAATAATATATTATCATTAATTGTAATAAAGAATACATTATACTGTTTATACATATTAATTATTAATATATTATATATTGTCGAGCAATCACGCCGCTCAGTAGTACCTACGTACAATGCGTAAAGCCACTGCCGCGTCTCTTCGAGAATATTCTCGACCGGCCGACCGTGCGCGTTGCAGAGCCACACGAATTATATTCGTCGGCACTTCATCCTTTACAAGCGCATTGGTGCAATCACAAATTTTTTTATAAACGGTATCACACGAACTCTTGGCCTCATTGGTGCAAAATGGGTTTTAGAACATTCAAGTTCTAATTTAGCACCCTTCAGTCCAGGACCGGACTGGGCAGGTGGGATACCGGGAGTTTCGTAGGGACGTTTTTTTTTTGGTTTATCGGTTAAGGCTCATTCTGTCGACAAACATAGACCCATTTTCTAATGCGATTGTATTAGAAAACTGCCCAGTGGCGGCTCTTCAATGTCGGCCATGAGTGCCGTGTGCGACAAAATATTAAGGAAATTCCTCTGAATAAATTTGAAAAAATGTTTAAATTGTCAAAAATAGATGCTTGTATCATATTATTGTCTTTGTTAATCGGTAATCCCTACCTTATTATAATTTGTAAGTTTGTAACTCACGTCTGCACCGCCTAAAATGTGAGACAATTATTATTATCACACAAACTCCCACCTATTCCGGTGTCGCCTTAGTGGCTGAACTAAGGTATAATGATATGCTCGTTGACTGTTAATTATAGTTATCGTTTAATGTTCATTGCAGTGTCGCGTTTATTGAGTAACGAATCGTTTCTGTTAAACAGAATCTTTTCTCTATTTTTTCAATAAAATGGGTACCAATGACATAAAAAAAGATAAGGAGGCTCTGAAAAAAAACAGAAAAAATATTAAAACTTTTAGAAGCTCAAGCATCTAATTTCGAATCATTGAAAGACATTTTTAAAAAAAATTGATGAAAGTAGTCCGGCCACATGTAATCCGATACATTGTCAAAAAGAAATTAGAAAAAGCGACTAGATTTTGATCAAATACATGAGTAGAAAAAAATTCAACAAAAGAACCACATAAGTCAATTTTAAGTCGATATTAACTTGGAAAATAAAAAAAGTAGATAATATGAATTATGATGTAATTAAATAAGAAAATGATTGAAGTGAAGACTATTGGTTTAAGCCACCAAAAATAGATGAAATCACTATCTTCTTTAAGTATCATCCTATTCAAATAAATATCACAAATTTTAATTCTGAAAAATTGTACAAAATAAAAGAAAAAATATGTAAAAAATAGGTTACTTATTCGAAATAACAATTATTTTTCTGTTCAATATGCCTTGCATTTCATCGTCGACTTGAAAATAATTTTTGTAAAGGGGTAATTGATTTCAATCATATGTTAAATGTATCAAAAACTGGAAGGAAGAACACGAAAAAAGTAAAACTCATTCTTCTGCTGTCAAATCATATGTTATTCAAAGTAAAAATTCTGATATTAAAACAACTTTGTGTCATTGTGTAATAAAAGTATTAATCTCCATAAAAAAACAAATTATGGATAGTTGTGCAGTACACTACATTTAGAATTACCGATGTTTTAAAATTAATTGGAAAAAGAGGTCTTAGTTACAGAGAATCAATTGACTCTGCTTATACTCTAGAAAATGAAAATGTAGACCATAGGAACTTTTTAGAAATAAATATAATATGGATAAATATGTATTGTTTTTTTTTTTGTGATGTTATATACCGAATTTTTTATTTTAGACTACTTTTAGTCACGTCTCTATGGTAATGTAGCCACATAAATTTAGAATCACCACCGCGGTTTCTTCATAATGTTGAAAAAAAATTATATCGCTTGTGTCAATGGAAAAATTGATGCTTATTGCAAATTTTTTTTATTTAATAGATTTAATGTACGAAGCCCTAAAATTAGAGTTCGTGTATGTACATTTTGTAGGTGTAACTATGGATGGAACAAAATATATGAATTATGAATTATAACGTAAGCAGCCTTGTTTGCAATTTTTATTCTTTTATAGAATATTTCTTAATATTATAATTTATAATCATTAATGTAGGAACAAATCTATAGTTGAGCGGCCACCCGAATTTCGTATAATTTTTCATTAAATTTTGTCAAAAACTGGTTTTGTGTAAAAATTCCTGTTTTCCCTTAATTAATTTTGTTTTATTCCTACAATCAAACTATTTTTTAAATTATAACGATGTTTTTTTTTTTTTTTTACTAGTATTTTATAACCAACTAAATCAAGTTTAATGCTCTAAAAGATGATGGATACAAAAAAAAAATTACAAACTTAATTATTTATTTAATTTTTTTAGTTAATTATAGTAATAATATATTATAATTTTTATTAGATGCACGATTTAAGTTATTTCAAACACTATTTAATGTAATGTTTTTCAGATACCTGACGGTGTTGCAGCAATTACTATTGGCAAACTCAATTCTATGAAAGATCCAGCAATTATTATCGGCGGTAATTGTTCGATTCAAGCATTTGATTTCAAAGGTAATGAAATATTATGGACAGTAACCGGTGACAATGTCAGATCCATTATTGTTATGGATATAGACTTGGATGGTTCTAATGAGGTTTATATAATTAATTATATCTATATTTATCTTGTACTAACATATAGATCAAATATTTAAGCAATCACAAACCACAATGGTACATATGTACTATTAAACTAATATAACTACTATAAATACTTCTATTTATAAACTCAGTATTATATGTGTTTATTGTAATATAATATATTATACATATAAAAAAAAACAATTTTTACTAAGGGGTAATCATTGATCATGATTACATTTACATCATTACAGGATGAAAAACCCTGTATGATATAGCTTAATTGTGATTTGTGATTTTTCTTAGGAACTATGAAAAAATAAATAAATACATTTGTTACATTTCAGTTACTTGTAGGTTCTGACGATTATGAAATCAGGGAATTTAAAGATGATATAATTGTAGATGAAATATCTGAAACTTCATCCATTTGTTCATTAATTAGTTTTTCTATTGGAAGATTTGCATATGCATTAGATAATGGAACTGTTGGTGTATACGATAAATTTCGGCGTGTGTGGAGAGTCAAGGTAAAAATGAATTTTAGTAGGTAATTGGTACCTACCTATAACAGATGGTATATATTTTTCATAGACATTAAGATTTACATTTATAATTTATTTTTATTACTTCATTCAATTTGCTAATATTAACTAACTAATATATTATCAGAAAGATTTATAGTTTTATTTAAAAATGAATACAATTAATCGTAATTTTGAAATGTTTTTTTTTAAAATCATAATATTTTTTAGTCAAAAAGTTCAGTGAATTTCCTAGAAAAATATGATTTAGATGGAGATGGAAAAGAAGAGTTAATAACTGGATGGTCAAATGGAAAAGTAGATGCACGCAATTCTATAACTGGAGAAGTAATTTTCAGAGATGTGCTGTCTAATAGCATTGCTGGTATAGTTGTTGGAGATTACATGAGGGCCGGAAAATGCCAAATGATTGTAGTTTCGATTGCTGGCGAAGGTATATTCGTTAACAATTAATGTATACTATAATTATAATTTTATTTTCTTGTAGAATAATAAATATGTCAGTCATTATTTTTGTTGTTATTAGTTGTTATAATTAATATAATTAAAATGGTTTTCTAGTCCGAGGATATGATAGTACAAGTTTAAAGGTAGAATCTGGTGTTCAAACAAATGTTATTCACGATCTTTTGCAAAAGAGGCAGATACTCATGTCAGAATTAAATAACTACACTAAGGCCTCTAATGAAGGCCAAGGCATTCCAGTAAGATTTTTTTCTTATAACTTTATTACTGTATATTTCTTAATATTATGGTATAGTGCATATAAATATTGTAGATATTGTAGATAGGTATTTAAAAATTTAAATCGCTTTGTTCTCAGATCAATGTGATGATAATATATTTTATCCTTTTTTAGACCCATTTGAAATTTTAACTTAATTTTAACAAATAGTAATAAATTTCTAAAAAATATTCCAAGATTCCTATTAAGGTTAAATAATATATTATATACGATAAATAATCTAATTTTTAATTTATCACGAGAAGCAAATTTATCTTTCTTAAAAAATTGATGAGAGGAAAATTTCTTATTACCATTTAAAATTATGATGTGCCAATATGCAAGTAATATTGAATGTATTTTTATCATTGTGATACTGTTGTTTAGGGAGACACGCGGCTCATCACTGAAGTATCAGTTTCGGAAGAAACCATCGTATGTTTATTTTGATTTATGATCTTTATTAATAGTTTTGTGATAAATATAATTTCATTATCCACTAGATATTCGTTTGTATAGGAACCATGTGTATTACTTACATTGTCAACTAACAATTCAATGATTTTAAAAGCAGTCACAGTGTTTGCCGAAGGTATTTTTGAAGATGAAACACATGTCGTGCATCCTGATAGAGAGTGTGTTTCGCCTGAATTGAAAATCACTTTATTACCTCCAAAAGATATACTTCTGGACATTCATATTCGAGTAAGTGTTAGTCTAATAAATAATAGTTACAAAAGTAAAAAAAAAACTATACCTGGTGAATTAAATATTTTTTTTGAAAAAAATTGATGTAGACGGTATTGCAGTACTAAAGTATTGAACCATCTTTTGAGAAAATTTGGGCGAAGCCACCCTAAATCGGCTATAAATCTCCTTCGGGGGGGGGGGGGGGGNNAAAAAAAAAAAACAGGACACAATTTTATAAAAAGGTATAGGCATATCTGAATATGTTTAATGTTTATGTATTATACATACCAATGATAATTATAAGTTCACCAAAATACAAAAATACCTACATATTTTAAAGACACACATTAGTTGCGTTTATAAATGCTTTTTTAAATTCATAATACAATATATCTAATATAATATTAAGTTTAAACTGGGTAGTGCACATAAAAAAATTTAGCCTTCATATTATGTTCTATAATGCCCAAATCGCTGAAACTGTGAAAAGTATGTAAGAGTCATTAAAATAAAATATGAAACGATAGTTTATTTATATGTACTTAATTTGTAATTTTTTTTTATTGATCTAAAGCCCTGCAATTATGGTCATTAGCTGTTTTTAGGTGGAAACCGTTGGTTTTAAACACGTATTTTTATGTGTGGGAAGGATGTGTTGCTATAACCCGATGGTAACCCATCCGAATACTATCAACGACGGCCAGTAAGTACGCTTAAAGCGTTGCTACAAATTGAGCGTACGACCGCGCCTCACCAAGTCACTAATTTAATATTGTAATTTGTAGGCAATGCTATATACTTGTATAGTTGTATACATTATAGGCCCAAACTTTTAAAACAACTTTTTGGATGTGTACTCAATAGAATATTAATATCCAATATTTTTTTTAAATATCAATATACCTAATCAATTTTGAAAACAAAAATATTATTTAAATTTGTTTAGGCTTTTGTTGGATCAAGTGTGGATAATGATCAATTTCACGTTTTTGAACTTACCAGGCAGTTACCAAAATTTTCAATGTATTTATTAGTTTCTTATCCAGATAATGAAGATGTTCCCAAAAGTTTTGTCAAATTTCGTTTAGTTGAAAGGGTTCAAAGAGTAAAATATAATATACTTAATGATTTTGTTTGTATATTGAATAATTTTAATTTATTTTTACAAGCTGGATTTATGGCTAAGTCAAAATTTTGTTGTGCCCCAAAAAACTCCCGTTAAAACCAATGGTCAAGACTTTTGGAAAATAGCAATAAAGTCGTTGAGAGATTCTTCTCTTACTTGTGTGACGTTTGAAAAAGAAGTGATGTTGATATATTCAGCGAACATAAACTTTACAGCCGATATTGTACAGACTTTAGCATCATATCTTAACATTGATAAAATTGATGTGAGTTAGGTGTATTAGTGAGTTAATTAATCTTACAATTGGCATTTAATGAGTAAAGCTTATTTATTGTTTTTTAAATATAGTCTCTAGCAGAATTCCCCAAAGTTCTTGATGATCTATGGGAAAGTATACAACGTGTTAAGACTATCCAGCAGAACGCAGTTAAATTAAATGCTTCGATAGCCGATAGTTCTGCTTTGCTGAAAAATCTCATTGTTCAAGCAGAAGACTTTCGGCTTTTAGATGATACGTAAGAAAGATTGTTTTTTTTTCAACATATTACTTAAACTGTTTGAAATTTTTATTAAGGTCTAACATGGAAAAATGTTTGAACGATATATTTCATATTGATAAACAAATGATTCAAAACCATCAAGTTACATGTGAAAACCATGAACAATTGTTAGTTACACTGAAGAAAATAAATAATATTATACAGAATGCTTCTCGCCTTAGAGGTTAGTGGTAATTTATATAAAACAAAGTACATAGATATTGATATTAGTATAAACAATACATATTAAGCTTACTATAGATCAAGGTAGGTATAAATAAAAATAGGTACAGCCGTACAGGTATGTTTATACTTTTATAGACTACCAATCATTTAAATGTTTAACTGACGTACAGTTTCTTGACTTTCGTTATAATTTTACCACTTGAAAAGTCAAATTAACGAGAAATGAGAAGCCAATCAATATAAAATTATAAAATTTATTTATACAATATTAGATTTGTTTATACTTATTAGTTACTATTTATGTTTATCTTTACCAAGTCTATTAATATATACCTAAATAGTTGGTAATTTCTATTTACTAGTGTCTATATTATGATACTGTCATAATTATGTCATATATTATAATAATAAGTCAGATTAAAAGTTATAATTAATACAATGTAACTTTGTTATTTTAGTAAACAATAACAGAACAGATACAATAACTTCTTATCGACAAGCGGTGGCTTCGGAAAATATGACAATTTTAAAAAAATTAATAGAAACTGGAAATAAATAAGTGTTTATTTAATTCAAAACTATAGTCTTAAAGACATGTACAATATCAATAGGATATTTTTTAAATTATTGTGTGTTTTTGTAGTATGATAATCTGTATTGGCTGTATAAAAATTAAAAACTACCTAGTACCTACATAATATAATGTTAATGTAAATGTCAAAGTTAAAATAATATAAATATTTCATTTTGTTGTGTCCGTTATTACAATTCTGTGTGCTGGGAAGGAAATTTTTTCTGTATGGCAAGATATAAAGTCCGAAACGAATACAATGCCATTGCCACAATCAAAACGAAACTTGTAACAAATACAGCTGACATTACTGTATCGCTGATTAGGTTTTTTTTCTTCCCGATCTTTTGAAACGCAGAGCTACATCCATCTCCTGACTTCTCTTTGAGACGAATCAAATCTCGCATCATTTTAATTTGTTCGATTTTCTCTTCGGCACCTGAGAACAAAAATAATATTTACATCTGTGCTCTACATAGATCATAGACTATAAGCATAATTAATAAGCTATAGACACCTTTTTACAAAACTCGAAAATCGCAACATATCAGTTAGCACCTAATTAGCACCTCAGATGCCGAAAAATATTGACAATCTAACTGCGGCACAAATAACTACTTTGTAACATTAATAGTGTGATATGATGGATACCAAAAATTTGCCGCAGATAGTTAGGCTAGTTTAGCTGGTAGCTCTTAATATATTGTATTTTTATGTACGATACTTAACATCAATCGTATTAAATATAAATACAATACCGACTTCAAATGTTCGTATATGAATACGATACAGTCTTACATTTTTGAATTATTGCAAACAATTAATAATTCAATTTTGAATTTATACATCAAATTATACATAATAATATAGTCTGCGTAACTAGTTGTCAAATTTATCATAAAAATAGTCTCGTATTTCCCCGTTTGGTATTTATTTGTAACGAGTGATATAATATGGGCAACCTATTGTGTAGTTACGATCACGTATGAATATAATAATATCTAGTGTAGAGTAGTATCACTATTTACCAATTTACCATTATCATGTTCATGGTAGTTATTTTTAGTGATTCATAAACAAAAATATTATTTTTGAAACATCGTCTATAGGTGTAATGTCTTAGAATTTTGTTTTTAGGTATGCATTTTTAACAAACTAAACTCTACTTAAAACCACTGTGTCCATAGATACTACATTCTAATTTCTATTCATCAGGACATAAAATATATACTATTTTATGTCCTTGTGAATAATGTGATATATTTGACTTGCAACTTTATTGTGTAAATTAATTTATACTATATATTTGTTTTTATTACCCATACATTAATACGTAATAATAATATATTACCTATGTGTGTTATCAATCTACATTTATTAATATATTATACATTCCATTAGTATTTTATACTTTAATATTTATAAAAATCTTTTGAATATTTGATTATTTAACACACTATAGAGGTAGGTAAAAGGTATAATGTAAAAATAGTAATAAATAGATAAGTCAATAGGTACCTATCTAGGTCATATAGATGATAGCTCAAACAATATATGCAGAATGTATTAATGTACCTCTATAAAGTCAAAGGGTTAAGAAAATGTATGCACTAAAAAGCTACAACTATTTAAAATTGTAAAATTTTTTTTATTTATTCCCACAGTATTTATATATTTGTATATTTGTTATATCCTCTAAAACGGCAACATAATACAAATGCAAATGAGTATAGAGGTATAATAGGTAATTGGTACATTCACATAGGTATATATATTGTATAATTTTATGTTTTGTTAAATGATTTTTTCCGTTATCGTATGACTTATATTCATACTTTATAGTGCATAAAGCATAATATAATATGTGATAACGGTATAAATACCTTGTATTTACCAATCATGCTCACTCCTATTATTTTCTTTAATAATGAATTTATTCAAATTATGATTTTTAAATATAGTTAAAAACCATATTGTCCTGGGGTGATACAAACTTCTGTTTTTAAAATGAGAACCCTCCATTTTTACTATAAATTATTTAGCGGATAATTGTTTTTGAACATTTTTATATACCTAATTTAAAATTCAAACTAGTTAAGTTTTTCAGTTATAAAAATATCTATTCTAAAAATAATATTCCTAAAAATGGTTTTACAAAAACATAAAATATACATATCATGTATGTAATATTGGATCTGGTATTTTTTATACCTTACACCATTTTTAAAAATTGTAAATATTGGTGAATTAATTATTAATCATTAATATAAATTACCTACTAATTTGTTCAAATCGCCATAGCCCCAATATCTTCCAAACTCATTAGTCATTAACATAAATCTATTATCTATACTACAGGCTAAGTTAAATAACTCAAAAACTTTTAGTTCGAATTTTGAATTTGAAACTACGAAAATGTCAGGTTTAATTCATGCTAAATAATTTACTTATAAAAGGTTGGTTCTTATATTTAAAACCATAAGTTTGTATCTTCATTCCCCACAGGACACTGTTTAAATAGTACAAAAAATTTAAAAAATTGAAAAATACAATCATTCAATTTATTTTAAAATTTCAAAAATTAGATTTTGAATTATTCGCATTATTGAAGAAATTAGAAAATAGAGTTTCCATGTTTGGGGAATCATCCTGTACCTATATCTATTTTTTTTAATCATTTAGTAAAAACACTCAAATTTATCAATTGTAGTAACCTTTTACTTAGATATTAAAACATCCATCAAATTGAGTTAAACGTAGTATTTTACTTTATATATAAATAATTTTTTTAACTCACTCATTCCGTCGATGTCCAACGATGTCGTTTTTGACATTTTGTTTTATAAGAAAACAAATAAATATATTTTATTGAAACTTTAAGTAGATACTATGTAGGTACTAGGTACGGTAAGTATGTTCTCAACGCAGGTTAAATATATTGTACATACGTATATTGTTATTGATTTTTTATTACATATCCAGCCATCCAGGGTTACCATAGTTACACTATGGGGAAGCTGGAAAATTATGTAAAGACACACTGCATCCCAAAACTTGTTGATAACTGCAAAACCGGAACACTGCAATAATTCCCCTCGCTATATTATGTTTTGTACTTACTATCGTTATATTTACACATATGTAATATACATTGTATTTGCCGAATATATCACTGACCACTGTAATGGGGATGTGTTAAATTCGAATTCAACCATAAATCATTGTATAAGAAAAAACGATTCTAACCGGAGACGGTGTTTCAGTCTTTATCTCTAGGATATTTTATAATTTAGTGATATTAATATTTAATATTAGTAATTTAGGTAATGCAGCCATTAGTAATTAAATACAACTATACGGAATAACCACAGCCCAAAAATTTTAAGCCCCTGTACGATTAAACATTTTTATTACTGCGACAATATAACTAAACTAGTTATTTTTCGTCTAAATAACCAATTTTATCTAAATCATAACTTCAAAGACATTTTGATCTATACAAACAATTATGGCTACTTCTTTATTTTAAAAACAATAAAATGCTGAGAGAAAAAATTTTGAAGAACCTTGAATTGAATTTCAAACTTAATCTATTAATATGAATTAATTTTTAAAAAAAAATTACAAATTTTTGTAAATTTTATGAATATTTTGTTTTACCTTAAATTACCCACGTAGGTCTCAAAGAATCGAAATTTAAAATGTTGACATTTTTATATTTGTGTAAGTACCTACCAATTTCTGATTTTTTGAGAAATGTTGGCGTATTTATAATTTATTTGTATGTATTCATTTGTCACATTTCATGAATTTAGGATTTTATACCTACTTTGTTTTTCTATTACCCATGGAAAACTATAACAATAAATTACTATATCAAGTGAATTATCTAATTATCATCATTACATCATTCAACATTTATTATATAATATAAAATTTGTATTATATTAAAATATTATTAATATATAGTATATACCATGCATATTGAATATGTTATTGGTCGTATACGAAAATTATCGATAAATTTGATGTGGGGGGTTGAGTGTTGTTCATTAGTGTCAGTGGTCGAAGTGACTCAAAATAAGTGGAAGGATGGAAAATGTGAATTATTAAAAGTGGAGGGATGCCATCCCACCGTATCACTCCCCACGTCGACCTTTGACTGGTGTGTGCCAGCAATTATATTGCTGTAGCTTATAGGGAGTAGACTGTAATGGGTATTATACTGTCGTGCCATATTTAATAATAAAGTATTAGAGTAAATTGATCTATTGTAAAATTTAGAAATTAGAAGTAGGAATATTATTTAGTCAATCGCATAGGTTTTTTTATATTTTAAATTTAAAGCGAGTCATGAACATTTTAAAATGTACAAATCATTCAATGAGATTCACTATAGGT
>PVMI01004321.1:0-12125 GCA_008528875.1 Aulacorthum solani | reverse complement strand
CTAATCTTAAACGAACGTTCGATTAATTTGCCTAAATCATGTACCGTTATTGCGTGTATATAAAGCGGCTAACAACAGTGTACAGTACAGCAGCAGCACATTGTATATTTGTATATAATTTGTAGGCTATACTTGAATTGCTCACATCATATGATAATATAGTATTATAACATTTAAACATTTATACCCAATCGTAACGCTCAAATAATATTATGATTTACAATCGTAAAAGCTGCACGCGCTGAGAATCTAATATATTTTATGCATACTTTCGTAAAATCTTCGTTGTGCGTTTATAGATTCGCAGCAGTTATTCTGCCCCCAAAATATTATTATTATTACAATATCATTGTCCGATCCGTTGGCGATGAGCAATATAATAGTAATAATAATTATTATAATTATGATATATACACGCGCTTCAGTTCGTATACGATAATATACACATTATCGTATACGAATATAGCGTCCTCCCACGCGGCGGTCACGGTCCATGCGTTCATAGATCAAAAGTCTCGGGTAGCGGTGGCGGCGGGAATATCACTCAACGTTGTGACTAACGACATTTGACCGGCTTCCAAGACGGTTATTCCACAATAATATATAATGCCTGGCGATAAATCGCCAAAGCGGCGGCTCGTGCGAAGACTTGTGCAGCGGGCGGAGGCGCGTTCATTACATAATATACGCGTATATATTATATTATATTGTGCACGTCGTCGCTATAACTGCAGCTTGCACGCGTTTTATGATATATATACCTTTGGCGAAACGCAGTTTAAAATTATTTGTCATTACTCGCGTCACTCAAACGCGCTCACGCAAGCATTGCACCCGTGCACTGCAACGCGAAATAAATTGCAAATATAATATTATGTTCTAGTGAAATAATGTAGCGATGTATAACTATATTTTGGGAAAACATAAACAGTAAAGCATATATATAACACTTAGTATCAAAATATGTTTAGTGTTTATACATATAGATATTATTATTCGTCAAGTAGGTACAATAAATAAATCTGGTGAAAATTTTTAAAAAAAATGTTAGAAATTCATCGTATATCTTGCATTGTTTATAAAATATAAGTACCTACGTATATATGATTCTGGATGTATAATGTACAATATTTTTCATGTACCCATATGAGACTATATTATGATGTCACTTTCTGACGACAGCAGTTGACCGCTCCTGCAGTAGGTATTATCTTATCATTTTTATATTTTGTTCCAATTAAACATACATACATATAATTTCATTTTGCAAAAGAATTCTTATAAATGATAATTGTAACTATTTGACCTGAACATAAACGGGAAATAATTCCGCTACGTTATATCCTGTAAGGTTAAGTCAAGTACGATATTGCCGTTCATTGTACAAAGGTTTAAGTTATAGTCCACATTCTCAACACTCTCGGTATATGCGTAAGCTTTTCGCGTGAAATATTATTATTATTGTTTTCTGCACTTAATGCAACTCATTAATAATATACGATCATGATAAGTAATTATTAATTTATTATTTTTCGTATAGGTGTCTATAAAAATTGATTTCCTTGAGAACCCAAATTGTATTTACAATAAAGGTATACGCACAACGTGGCCGAAGCTCGTTATGAAATAGGATTACAAGTTCGTTGAAGTCTTTTTGTCACATTTTTTTACAGTATCAGATATTATTTTGTTATTTAGTATATAGTATATACACGTACTGCACAGTTGGTTGTTTATACGTTTTTTGACGATTAAACTTAATTATAAATCATAATTATATTAAACTGACTTCAACTGGAAAAAATGAACAAATATAAAATACTATATCGGTATACATCTCGATTTTAGTGTACCTCAGTTCTCCGGCAACTCGATGTACCTTGCTTTGTAAATTAATTCAAACAAGATATAAACAGAAATATAGTATAGCGTCGTATTTTATGTTTGCTTAATTGAAACTCTTGGTTTATTTTTCGAATGTGGTTCAAACTACTCTCCGAAGTTTCTTCATATCTCTATAAGAACAATATCTCTGTAGTTTTCGTAAAAATCGATCTAATTTTTTTTGAGTCTATGATGTATGTTGCACGTTTTGTTGTAAATTGCAATAACAAATAACAATAAATGGAGTATTATTTTATCTTATTTAAAATAATCCTATTACAACGCATGGTGGTTCGGCTTTTCCATACCATTGTTTTCTAAATATGTTATTTCTGTATCCAATAACAACCCTATATAAAATATAAACAAACAATGATTCGAATTTTTTGTGTCAAAACGAAATTTGCCGTGAGCCACTTCATAGCAGCCTGTAAAATTTGAACAAGAAGCTAAGAACACCCCAAAAGTATCGAGGGATCTATTGATTTAACTTTGATTAAAATCGGTCCAGTAGTTTCTGAGATTAGCTCATTCAAACATCAAACTCTTCAGCATTTTTATATTAGTATATAATAAAGGTACCTATATAGCCTATATAGCCAAACTGCACTAATCTTAATTCTTATTACTTCAAAAAGTATTAACTCTTTTAAATAAGATATCTACATACACTTTAAGCATGTTTTAACATTTTACAAAATTGGCCATATTATATTATTTACCCACCCTCGTGTTTATTGGCAAACCCACAAACGAAATTTGAATTTTAAATTTCACCCCATCATATTATTTGGTATTTTTAATTTCGTATGCGACTCTAATGCAAATAATACTTTCTAAAAATTCTAAGCAAGATGAAATATACTTCGAGTATCGAACAGATAATGTTTTTATTCATAAATCATGTAAGATTTAGAAAAAGATGTAGCAAAATATAATATTGTCTAGACTTCGCTCATTGGTGCATAATGTGAACACTTGCGAAGATACGTCGCTTTATATAAGGTATATAAATATAATAATATTTAGCGTAAAAACGAGTTTTATTTGATTTTACAATATTTGTAATAGCCCTATACATAGGTATGTGTTTTATTCGTGTCATTAATTATTATTGTTTTTTTTATTATTTTATGTTTTTTTCGTGGAAATATATTGCAATATTTAATACGACCACTGTGCGCAGTGACTGTAAATGAATGAGCAGACGAATGATCACGAAATTGTACAAGCGCGTTATTCCTACCAAGTTGATTGATTACCTATAACGTTGTTGATTTTTACGATGCATATTTTGTATACGAATTACTATAAATAACAAATTGCCATTTTTTGTATTTACGTAATGTAGAACTTAACAATATATTAAATATTTTCGCTAAATGATAGAAACATTTTTTTTTTTTTTTGATCATAAATAACCGGTTGTCCTGAGTTCTCTAAAATGAATGCGTCCAGATTTTAATGTTTTCCTCATTCAATTTAATCAATTATTGATGTAATTTTTTTCTATTGAAAAGACTTATCTAGGTAAAATTAATCTCAACAGTTTAATGGTGACATCAATTTTTAAAACAAACAAACTTGTGCGATCAAGTCTGAAGGGACTAAGGGACTGAATTAAATATTTACACTCGAAGAGACTCGAGTTTTACAGTAAAACCACTGTCATGTAAATATTAAAACCTTGTAGGTACCTACTATGGTGTAATAATACCACCATCAAATAATTCCAAGTACCGGTACTTGCTTACTTGCCTTTGTGCTTTATAATAACATTAATATTTTCTCTGCCCGATTTTTATCCGTCACGTTGCATGTATATTATATTATATTATAACAATGAGATGCTTAAATAAAAAGTAAATCTACTTACAATCATTTCCCATTAAACGTCGGGGTATAGGTACATACCCAATAATTTTAGAAGACTTGAGTCCTAATTTATTTTAATTAAATACATAACCTACTCGATTAGTGTGAATTAATACAATTATGAACTCCACCATCCCATCTCCAACATCGATAATTTCTTAATCTGCAGGGTTAAAAATGTTCTCGCCACGCTTTTGAATTTGTATTTTATACATTCTAATAGGAGTGTCTGCGGCCACTCTGCAAGCAATGGTCAGACTTTGCAATTTAACACATTCAGGGCCTAATGTGTCACGCATAGTTGCCATGCGTAGATTTAGTTTGCTTAATATTGTATCTCTTGCAGTTAGAGTTATATTCATCGGATTTTTTTTTATAGGTCTGACCACAATACTAATTTACCAGTTAACTCGAAACTAAGTTGTAGATTTTGTAATGAAGAGGGGGGCTGCTTTTATTAAGGCAAATTCTCCGAAAAATTTCTCTTGGTCACATCTGCAAAATACTTCTTAACACGCCTATATTATGCTAAGTTCACGGTGCAGTGTATATAATAAAAGTATGAAACCATATTATAATATAGGTAGTAGGTACCGTAGTATAATAATATACTTGAGTGAAATATTATGGCGTGTATATATATAGTTTGAGGCGAAGCAGATAATAATGTCATTATAATATATTATTATGTGTAAACTCGGCCGCGGTGCGGGAGACTGTAAAAATATCGTTAATAATTCGACCGTCGCGAAAAACGCTATATAACATATATATTATGATAATATTATAAAAATATAATAAACGGGGTAGAGACGATTTAATAAGACCGTCCGTCGTGTACGTGCTCCGGGACGTTGTCTGGGCGACTGCTGTGGTCTTAATAAACGGCCGCCGCTGTCGTATGTGCGCAATTCGGAGTGTCGTTCTATATATTATATTAATAATATGCTAGAATAAATGCAGTCGCGTACAACATAATATACACGAGTTGTATTTTATATACATAATATGATATATTTTTAACGTTTTGCGGACACGGAGTGGACTGCGCGACGCTCGTGCGGAAAAACAAAAAATAAATAAAACCCCGTTTAAAAAAGGTGCGTTCGTTCGCCTCCGCCGCGCCGCCCGGACTATTATAGATATCGCTGTAGCTCTCCTCGCCCGACAAGACATATTATTATAATCGTCGTCGCGGTCGTCGTCATCGTCATCGCACTATTATAATTATTATTATACACGTATAATACGCGACGGCGATAATAATTAATAACGTTTTACGGAGGTGGAGGCGACCGATTCGCGTCACCTGATGACACCCGCCATTTTGGACGCGGGCCACGGCGGCGGCAAACGCGTCATTATTCACTTGTTGATACGCGAGCGAGTTCGCAAAAAACGCACTCACACAGACACACGCATGCACAAACCCATTATAATAATAAAAAGAGTTCACTAAACCGTCTCGGACAATAAACCGCCACTACCATCTCTCTGCTTCTGCTTCCTCCGCTTCGCATCATTCGCCCGCCAAATTTTGATAAAAAATACTTTTAAAAAAACATAGCGCAATTGTGTATGTATACGTCGTATCTAACGATGACGATCTGGCTGTATCAACTACAAAAAGGATATGATGCGATCGAGTTATAGTTTTGGCGTGTTTGCTATTATTTTTTATATTAGATTAAAAAATGTAATAAGTACAGGCAATGTACCTACTGCATATTAATATTCCATATTGTTTTGAGAATCACATTAATTTGTTTAACTTTGTCGAGACGACCCTGTATAATATATAATATAACATTATGATATATCTATACGATTTTAAACATTTGGCATCTAATTTATTATTTAGTGTTTATTGGCGACTTTAATAAAGTACTGCAAAATACAGTAAAAATGTAAAATACGTCCTTATAATTTAAACTCGGGTTAGACGGATTTATTGTTTTCACCGTTTATACACACATACATCGTGTTATATAAATAGTATTCATATGTATACATATTATATACATTCATTCGGTTTATAATTTATACCATGTGTCTATTCAAATAACGTTTAAACATACGCGTTATCTATATATAAATGTGTGGTATAGGTAAGGTATAGACATAATAATATAATAATGTATTAATAAATACTTGAAAAAATACGAGAAAATATTTGAATATACCTACTGAAATAAAGTCGTTCGCAGTATTTGAGTAAGTCTATACAAAGTGCGTACAATTTGTTTCACTTTGTTTGGTTTCAAAGGGGGAACGGCAACTTAAACTGTATTGGCACAACGTAAATTATTATTTGTATATTATAATATACCGTTTATAGGACACGGCCGCTTAGGTATATCATAACGTTTGTATATACGAATACGATATTATTATGCGGACGTACTCGTTTGTGCAGGAATATGAGTACCTAAGACTATGTTTTGTTATACTGTGATAATTAGACAAAATGTAAAATAGTTTGACATGATATTTACAAATGACTGTAGGGACAATATTTTGTGCAAGTTTTACTGGCTTGATGCAAAAAATAAATCTCTCATATTTATATTTTAACAAGGCCGTGCACATTGTATTTATACAGTTAAAAAGATAGATATCATATCCACTCACTCATTATCACCCATATGGTTGTTGAAATTATAGACGAATTTAGGTATTTTTCTTAAATGCTGAGTCTAAGACAAGTAGATTTTATGAGGGATGTGTTCTTGGCAGTTGAATCACCGCTGCAAACTCCCTAACCATCTTAGTCCAGTGAACCGATCAAAATTAAATTTTCTGTGCATCTACATCCGGATCGGCGCTTTCTCTTGCTGGACAGAGCATAGAGTTGAATCGGCCGGTAATTTGTTTTATTATATTTTATAGTTGGTTAGAGGTCTACGCCCACACCTGTTGTCTCCGTTTCATAAATGTACAACATAAGGCCCATATTTTGTGTTCAGCAGTTCCGAATTTGTGAAGTCTGCTTTAAAATATAGATCAATTTATTACTAACAAATTGTTTGAACTTAATGGTGAAAACATTATCTGTGTTTTCAACTAGGTTTTTTACGATATTTTATTTTTAAGAGAGTAATGAAAATTTCCAAATTGTAAATTTTAAATACTCATATAACTTTATTACTCATAAAGTCATAACCATTTAAATATCATAAAAAGCCCACGAGACAACACATAATATCTTACCTTTAAGTTTGATAATATTGGTAAATTTACTAATATTCAAGGTATAGTAACATAACATTGGAACTACTCAGCGTATAGTTTGATACGTAATGTGTGAGCGAGACGATACATATGGGTACGAAGTTATCCTAAAATTTTGTACCTTGATATTTGTAAATAGGTACAGAAAATGAAATAAGATTTTTATCATCATATACATCATATATTTGAGAAGTTTTGTTTCTTTATATGTTATTCATATAAAACTGTTTGTTTATAAACTATTTTATTTATAATAATGTTTATATAGTGACACGAGTTAAAGATAAACACAATCTGACTTATGTTTGGCGTCTTTCTCCTTCCCCAATTGAAAATAAAATAATGAACAACAAGAAAGCAATTATCATGATTTTGATAGACAATTTTCAAAATATCCACTATCTTTTTTTCAGAAGCTGTTTTTAAAAAAACATGGTGAGAGGCTGGCATAAACGTCCACTAGCTCCCTCGAGTACAGTAAAAATTATTGTAAAAATTCTGATTTTTCTGTAAGTAAATATGTAAAGTCTTGGGCTTTTTCATAAATAATATATTACTATTAAAAATGATTAAAACAAAATATGGAAGTATAAAACCATGTACAAATGGTTTAATATCAACATATAGCTTAATTTTTTATACTTCTGCATACAATTAATTCGAAGTTAACAATAGTTAGATTTACATAGAAAACTTAAATTTTTAACAGTTAGTTCAAAAAATAGATAACAATTTAATTACATAGCTTAATTTTAATTTTGAACTCGTTAATGCTCTGCCTTGATGATATATTATTCTATATATATGTATACGAGTATGTGCAGTAATACATCTAACTATAGCACGTCATTATTATAACTATATCATTATACCTCTATACGTTATACACTCGGCCACCTGGTTTTCAGCAGTATATAATATTGTGTACACTTCGGGCTAGCAGTCTTTTATTTATTAGACTTTCGTCAAGTTTTTATGGGTCTCCGTGGCAATGTAGCGAATGTGTATAAAAAAAATATATATATTATATATATATTTTTTTATACCATCGTAGTACGTCATATACATATATATGTGAACTACACGATTCGTATACGCCCCACGAAAACGAGACGGCGATGACGACGACGACGACGACTACCTGTAGCCTATCTGCTGTATATTATATGGCTAACGCGTACGTACGGAAAATCGTAAAACTAATCATAATTAACCTCTCTGGGCCGTATTTTATGCACGCGCGCCCGCGTTTGCTCTCCTATATAATATAGTCTGGTCTCGAGGATGAGCTATTAACCCCGAGTGTACTGAATATTATATTACAACTTACTGTCCGTCAGTCGGTTGTTGTCGTCATCGCCCGTCCAAAACGTATACCGTTAGAACGCATTTGTTTTATATGTCTTAATCTCGTTATCCCGGGGTTATTATTATACTTCCATTTAAACGAAATTTGTGTATATTATTATCATCAGTTGCGGCTCAGAGGAAGTAGGTATGTTTGAATCCCGCGATCTACACAATTATTAATAGGTGGGTGTCTTACTGCTGCAGTCTTATGGTTGGAATAGGTAGTTTGAACAATTTTTAAAAGTTATACTTAATCATTATTTAACCACCAACAACCTATGAACTCACTATTTAGAGAGCACTGAAAATAATTTTAGGGCGGGTAGTGTATAAATAGTAAAGGTAACAAGGCAAAAAAAAGGTTCTAGCCGCCACTGATAACCATCGTACGCCGGTGGTTATTCCACCTAAAACTAGCCAACCCCAACTGCCCACGCTCTGTACATATTTTTTAAAATACATACTTACATTGTTTTTGATAAACAAATAATAGTAATAATAATAATATTGTGATTAGCATAATAATGATAATTATTGTCCAAAATTCTATAATATTATCAAACATATATTTTGCTCGAATATCGAACCTTTAATAAAGAGTGTCTATAAAACAACGGCAAGAACCGTTTATTTTATTAGACATCCTTTATAATAACCTTAATATCAGTTTGACCGATCAGTTATTATCGTTTTCGTAAATAATATTTTCTCGGATTTACTTTCTAACATTATATTCTGGTCTCAAAGATGAGTGATAAACCCTGAGTGTACTGAATATTATACTACAATACTACAACTTATTGTCCGTCAATCGGTTGTTGTCGTCATACCGTTACAACGCATTTGTTCTACGTCTTAATTTCGTTGCGCGGGGGTTAAACCTTACACGATATTTATGTATTATCATCGTCTGCGGTGGTTATATTCCACCTAAAATTAATGAACACAAACTATTCTTGCTCTGCACCTCCTATACAAGCGAGTATAATACAATAAAGGAACTTGATTTTTTTAAGCATATCGTTTAACATATAGTTAAAATATTGTATACGTACATTGTTTTTGCTATACGAATAATAATAATAATAATTGTGATTAGCGTAACACTAAAATTATTATAATTATTGTTATTATTATTATTGTCCTTGGCGTCAATCATTCAATGTAGACATAACTACAAAACATTAGTGATGCGCGACGGCTGCTGCAGTCGTTTATAATAAATAATAATTAAACGATTTTCTAGAACGCTTATACTTATTAAGTATTTTTTCAGTCTACCGACTTTTTGATTAGGCGTATAATAAAATACGCAAATCTCTCAGATTTCGTTATTTTTTCGTTTTCTCAGACAAATCCTGCTTAAAGTCGTCCCTGTCCCTCTGCTGTTTGTAATTTATACATTTCGTCTTTGGTTCTGATTTTATTATTTTAGTTTAAGGGTTAGTATACTAGTAGACAATTGCTTTGCTACAATAATGCTATGTTATATTGTATTCGAACAAAAGATGGTCATTCATGAAGTCGTCTCGAGTGTAAAAACTAAATAAAAATAACACATCATTACAAATAATTCTCATTTATAAATTTAGCACATTAAACTTGCCGTATTAAAAACGATTAAGTTTTAGTGAAAAGAAATGTGCATCGGGTACAGGAAAATAACAGCAGTAAACAATGTGACTTATTATACTATGTAGTATGTCTATTATACGTATATATACTTACTTATTAATATTTCGCAAAGCATAGTGTATTTCAATTTCACTTATGTCCGTTTTGTATTTATTACTATTGACATTGACTTTTAATTAGACCCAGATTAAATAATAATATTAAATTCTTATAATATTATTGATTCCGATGAATACAATATTTGATATAAAGTTTTGGAAACACACTTGAAAGTGTGTTATATTATTGTGTCAACTATGAGTACTGTGTTATCCGTCATAGGTTTATTTTTTTAATCAACAAACCAATTATTTTTTATTTACAAGTCTATTATATTAAGTACGTAAACACAATCCACCATCTAGTGTCCATTTTCCTATAAAAACTTATTGCTCTCGAGTATAATTTAATGATATCATATTATTATATTATATATATATTATTATTATCATCGAGGGTTTAATAGACACATCTCGTCGTTACAATAACCCTCTTGCGGCGCAGTCGGGTCCGCCGACAGATGAAAATATTTGTACATTTCAATTCTAATAACCGGGCAATAACAATAAAAACTACCGTCGTAAAACTTCATACAATTTATTATTATTTTATATATTTTTTATTTTACATTTTTATATGATATTATATTACAATATATAGGTGGGTACAGTTGACGCGCGACGTCCCAGCGGTTTCGCGTGACGTATCGTCCGTTTCGGGTGCCGCCGCCGCCGCTGTTGATCATCTCGTCTCGTCGGCGGTCCATAGTACACACACAACAGAGTTGTTAGTAAAGTTATTGTTTTATTACACCACCGTCACCTGCTGAAACGGCAGCTGGACGCGGCCCAGCTAACGTCCGTCAACGCGTCCCGCGACGTCGTCTTATCGTTGTTTATTCGTATATTGTTTATTATAAATAATAATATTGCAACGTGTATTCACAGTATTATTGTTGTTCATACCTACCTAGTTATATATTATACAGAGCGATCGATGTGGGCACACGAAGAGTTCAAATCTGACTTCCATTATATTATCACATATTATAGTTTTCGTTTCGCATGTAGATATATTATGTGCATATCGCGTTTTTAATTTTTTTTATCTAATGTTGCCTGTGGTGTGCCTTTTAAAACCGGTGTAACTCGAAAAATTATTTAAAAAAAAATATATATACTTACAAATTATTACAGTTATATAAACCAAATATTGTCAAAATTTAATTATATTCAGTTAGAATATAGTGTTAGTTATTATAACACATTAGTTATTAGTACGAAGTTATATTTTCATATTATATATTATTCATTACATTATTATGTATAATCATTTTATATTATTATTATTATTTAAGCGAACATTTTCTTAAAGAGGTACGGTGCAGATTTATATTTTACCCACGTGTTAAAATTTTTTATTATTTCAAATGCAATATCAATCAAATTATTGATCTTTTTGATTTTCTTAACAATATCAATTAATGATAATATATTACACTTAACTTTTTTCAAATCGACACATGTAGACCAACTGAGCCTATATAGTAATATTGTAACGAAAATTACCGTCCTCTCAAGCTTGGCACAACTATAACCCTTAATAGTCAATAGTTTAAATAATATATAGACTAGCTACAATTGATGACATATTTTATTTTTAATAATTTTTATAATTTTTATTCTTCATTTAAATCTAGTTTCGGGGTTATTTTTGTTTTATATATAGCATCGAGTACAAGGTCCAAAGTTTTAGTTTATAATATACTCTATTCTAGATAAAAATATCGTGTTAAAAAGTATTCTGGACATATTTACTATAGCACATACTGTTAGTAGTGTATTAGGTGAATTAAATTCATAAATCTATATACTTTTGAATGAATGGTTTTTAGTGAGTTTCATTAATATGCACGAGGCCTAACCAACATCTGTTTGTTCCACATTATATTTTCCACAAAGAATAAAGATCCACATATATATTTAGACTTTTAAATTCATCCATTATGCATGACGAGGATAATATATAAAACTTGGTTTTCGCCGAAAAACGATCCCACACACCAGTTTTTTTTAAATACAATCTGCCGTAATTTAGTGCTCTACAAATGA
>PVMI01004318.1:0-24741 GCA_008528875.1 Aulacorthum solani | reverse complement strand
TATTCTATATTTTTCACATGACAAAAAAAGCCATAATTCGGAATCTCGATACCTACTCGAAGAAATTCTTTAAAATTGTTGGACACTTTTTTTTTTGCTTAAGAAATAATCGTTCAGTGGTATATATTACTGCGAAATTCTTTCGATGCCAACCCCCTCACAAATTTTCTAGATTTTCATTAATTCTTGGTCTACCTTCTGAAAACGGTTCATTTGAGTGTTTCTAAGATATGCCAGGGGACAGCAGGACAGAGGTACGAAAAACGGGACTGGACAGTTCAAAAGGGGACGTAAGGTCCCCCTATATACCTACTAAACAGTAGGTATATAGTAGTGTGTGAGTCGAGGATTTGTCGCTAAAAAGTAAAAACCCAGGTGGTTAGTTAGGTCACCCATCCAGGAACTAGCTGCGCCGTTCGATGCTTGACCTCAGAACTCGTATTAGTGCCTGAAGCCAACCACCTAGCCACATCAGCCCCCTATTGGTAATCTTTATAGCATTATAAACCTTTATACACACTGAAGTACTTTCAAAAACTATGAAAAACGGTAGTAAATTCCGATTATTTATAATTTATATTTATAATAATATATATTACTATATTAGTATTTATTTATATTTATAATTTAGAGTTGACATAGGTATAATAAGTTAATAGATAGTGATTCGAATACAAATTTAACTAAATGAAACTAATTTTTAATTATAATACTTTTTATGCGATGTTTAAAAATGTATAGTAATATTACATAAATTATGAATATCAAAATACCAAAATAACCTGCAATCGGGGCACATATTTAAAATCTATATAAAATTATTATTTAATTCTCCGAACAAAAAATTATAAATACATCAATGTATGATCCTGAGCTTTTGCTTGTTGTGAAGAGTAAGTTATCTGTTAAGTTTTAAATATTAAAGTTATTTTTAAGCATTCATTTCCCATAAATCACATAATTAACTGACTACCTAGTGAATTTTTATTTCTTTTTAAGTTAGGAGTAAAAAATGTAAAATAAGTTGGTTGGACGTTAGTGTCAATAATATATTATATTTTAAAACGATATCTTGTATTTTGTATACCTATACGCTTCTGTTTTTTTATGTGTCCTACAAATTATGACATCGTCTTCATTGTTTATTCTATGAACATATTTCAGTTGATAGTTAGTTAGTTTTCTTTCCGGTAGTCCTTGCTCCTTTATAGTTAGTACCGTTACACCTAACTATTTGGTTCTAATACTATTAGTTCCTGGTGAAAAAAATTCTATTGATCATAATATTGAATTGTTGTAAAACTACATAATGCGTAAACATTGTCTTTTGTTTGAGCTTCTAAGCTATGTATATAGCTATTATAACTGTAACTATAAGTCGTTAATCATTTTCAAAGATGAAATCATTTTTACCTATATTTGAAAATTAATTTAAAATTGAATAAATTAAAAAATGCATAGGGGACCATATTTAAAAAAATTAACATTGATATATTGGCACTAATTTGATTATAATTTGTAGTGTATATGGCTATTGTTCTTTGAATCTAATCTATTGAATATTATTATAGTGACTCGGCGTAGTATCTGAATTCTGAAGTGTGACCGATGTGTATAGGGCTAAACAAAATTGCATTTAGTTAGTACTTTTGAGTGATGAAATTCATAACTCTCAGAACTCTTCAAAATAATCAAGAAAAACAAAATAAAATATGAAAGAAAAACGGTAATCTAATCGTTTTTTTAATTTTGTTATAATTCAAAAATGAATAATCCTAATGTATGTAAGTAATTTTCACCAAATGTTTTTTTTTGACATGGTATAATTTTTTTAATATTTTGACTTTTGTTGAGCTATATATAGATATTTGAAAAAATGTTTTTCTATAAATGTCAATAAATATTTTTCACTCGGTAAAAAAGGTATTAAAAATGTAATTCAAGGTTCCTCAAATAGTTGTTATTATCGGAATAAAAAATAAAATAATGATTTTACTTTCTTTTTGTTCTAATTCGAAAAGTATTAACCTTAATAAGGTTACTAAGTAGACACCGGTTGGCTGGTACATTAGGTGTTTGTGTGGGTCACTGTAATGGATATGTTAAATTGGATCAATGATATAAAATCATTGTAGACGAAAAGCGAATTCTAACCGAAGACGGCCTATATTACTAAGTATATTTATGATATGCTTGTTATTAAAGTAATTTATTTCAGTATTTTACTATAAGAAATTAATATTTTAGTGGGTTGAGTTAATTTTTACCGAAAAAATTGAATTTGATAGTCTTAATATCATATTAATCATATAATAAATAGTAATAAACTTTAAAAGTTTCAAGTACCCATAAATGTTATTCTTCGCTTAAATATATATTTGAACTATAAATGCTTATAAAAAAAAAATCGTACTTATGTTTCTTTAATATTTTCGAATTGTTATTATATCAACTTATGAGGTACTTTGTATTAAATTTTCAAGCTTTTTAACACAGACAATTTTTTGTAAAGATATTCATTATTCGTAGATTAAAATGGACATTTTAAATGTCTATAAATCATTTAAAAATAATCGATATATTTTTTTAAATGACAAAATAAACATTTGGTGAGAATGTCAAGTATTTACGGTCATTAGTTTTTGAATTATAACGAAATAAAAAAATCATTCGATAATGATATATCGTTAATTTACGGGATCCAATGTCGTAAATTTTTGACTTAAAACGCCCATAAAAAATTGAATTCGACCATCCAGTAAATTTTTTTTTCAATTATACTAATAACAACTTATGAGGAACCTTGTATTACATTTTCAAGTTTTTGACTGGGTGAAAATTTATTTATCTTCAATAATTGAAATAAAAACTTAATTTTTTTTAAATAGCTTAAAAAGAGTCAAAATAGACTAGAATCGGCTACTTCATACTACCTACCATAAATATATCATTAAATATTGACACGAATCTCTAGGTGTTGATGGGATATTCAATTAATGAATTGACACAGTTATGTATAAACATAATTGTATTATGTTATGAATGTACCGGAAAGACAGGTTGATCAATAAGCGGTATCGGCCGCGACAATATACTTGATAATATATGCTGAGTGCTGACAGACCTATGTTGTCTTCGTTTAGATTTGTTTTTTTGTATTCTATTATTTGTCATTCAATTCAAATTTAACACTTGCATTACAAAAACAAGTTACACACGGCCCCTGGTATAGCAGAGCAATTACCTACTTGCCCATTTTTTTTATGAATTTTTCATGTGTCATCACGTTTTGGAGAAAAATGATGCTGTATGATTGGTGGTATTTGATGTTAACAAATTTTGATTGCATTTAAGAGTCGGGAGGGAGGGGGAGGATGTAAAGTATAAAATGTATAATATTTTTTTTGAAATCATTGTTTAAACACTTTAAATCCCGCTTTAAACTAACCAAAAATAGTGGAAAAATGGAAATATTTATGCTACTCCAAACGATTTTTGAATGTCACACAACATACTCGTGTTGATCATAAAAAAACACAAGAGTGTGGCTTAAATAATTTCCCAAAAAATACTTTATAACAGTAAAAAATACTAAACTTAAAAATAGAACCAATTCTTGCTATGAACCTTGCCCGAAAAATTCACTGATATCAACATTTTCCATCTTTGACGTGGTTCTTCTACCATTCTGCTAAAATTTGTTCAGATATGACGTTCAAAAAATTTGCTACTAAATAAGACATTCAAGAAAATATAATGGTAGTCGTAAGGACTTTACTAGCTTAACTGACTACAAAGTACTAACACCACCGAATGTATACGAGACCTTGATCTGAATATTTATAAAACAAACTTAAAAAATCATCCAGTTCAACAGCTGTGTTTAACTTTCATTTTTATTGCTTATCCATTTTTATGTATCACTTACTTTTTTCTTCTTAAATATCTCTATGTATTAGTTGTATACTATCTGTATACTGCTTAGTGAATATTCCGTTATATGGTATATAAATAAATAGATAAACAACAATATATGATATAATGTTTGAATAATTAATAACATAATAACATTGATTAAATATTAGTATATTAATCTAATAATAATAGGTATGTGTAATATTTTTGGAAAACATTAGTTCAACCTACTAATAAAAAATTAATTACTAATAGTAATAAAAATATATTGTACAATTTTCTTGGAAAGGCTGACAACATTTTTTATGTGCAATGATTTATAATGGAAATTCAATTTAACACAAGCATCAATATTGTGACCTACTCAATGGTAAACTCAATTCTAAACTTACCATAAAGCAGTGACGTCCCCGTGTTTTTACATTTTTATTTAATGCTTTTATTTTTGTTATAATATATAGGTATTAAATAGTGTTTCATTTTATTTGTATGTAGGTACTAGAACAATTTATTTGCACCTTAGTTAAATATTAAACCGTGTTAAACCTTATTAAACTATGTTTGTTTTTCGATTTTGATAACGAATTGTTTATGAGATTTTTTTATACATGTTGATAAATTATATAATTTTATGAAATGTAATAGTAGTGTTGATAAATTTAAATTCCTATAAACATAAGTTTAATGTCTAAAAAAGACAATAACTTAAAAAAAATTAATAACTATACGTAATACTATAAAGTTAAATGTACTTTTTAATAGATAGAATTATATTGTCTTAATAATTATTTTACCATTAGCATCTATTTAAAAATCATTCAATAATTAGTTAATTTTCAGTTATTGTAAATCTATAACTATAAATTAATTAATTTACTTTTAAATATTGGATTGTGGTATAAGTGTAAAATATTTGTAACAAGTATAATACAATATATTTAACTAGTCATGAAATGTAGCTATCTATTTTTTTTTTCAGAACAAAAAATCATGATTATTATGCTTAGTTGCATGTAAAGTGCATTTATGATCTTGCAAGAATGTTGGTACAACGCCTTTTTGGAATAACAGAGTAGCTTCAGGTAAGAACTGTTGTCTGATGAAAATAATAATGATATTCATGAATTATTTATTATAAAACCTTTATTAGTTATATGTTTTTCCCCTTCTCAAAAAATATTTTTATTATCAGTTATCACCCATTAACTATTGTTGAATGTATTATAGTTTTAGATGTGAATAAATGATTTACATGATAGTGTTATAAATTAACTTAGTATTTTTTTTACACATTTACATTTCATCAATTTTTTTACAGTTCATTTTTACTTAGAAACCCAAATGTCTTATGCACTTTTTAAATAATTTATTTTTGGATCAAAAGATATTAATATAAGTTTTAAAACATTTTTAGGATCATAATTTACCCTTACCAATCGTAATGTTCAATTTTATGAAAAAAAGTTCTGGTTCCCACAATGTGGTGAATAATGGAAGCAGTTCTGGATATGGGTCACAGGGTTCTGCCAATAATCAAATTGAAGAAAAAGAGCAAAGAAAAAAAATGAAAAAAATGCGCAAAGAAAAGGAAAAAAAAGAAAAAAGCAGTTTCAGCATGTCTTCTGATGATTTGTTAAGATTGGATGAAGTGAGAAAAACATTTATAATATTGTTTAAAAATAAATTTAAATATTATTTTGTGTAATTTGTTTAGGTGAGGAAATCATTAAAACTACGTACAAGGCGTAAAGAAAAACAAAAGTTGCCTAGTGGAATCACTGCAGATTACAGTGCCAACTTTTTTGCTCCATTAAATCGCGATGAGACTGATGAATCTGTTCAAACCCCTCCTCTTCCACCTCGTAGAGGTATCCTTAAACCTCCACCAATATTAGAACACGGACCTTTACAGGATCTTGATTCAGATTCTCTTCTACAAACTAATACATTAAAAAATGAATTGATCGTGTATGAAAATGTTCCAAGAGTATCAAGTATTGACAGCCTTACCGACTCAACAACAAATAGCAGTTTTGCTACACCATTTAACCTTAGTCCTTCTGGCAATGATTATTTAACTGATGAGTTTGATGAAAACTTAAAACTCCCATATATTCCAATTGTGAAGGTAGAGCCTCGAATATTGACCATTAATAGAAGAGCCGGTCCTGGTAGTGATTTTGGGTTTTCATTAAGACGTGGTCTTGTGTCAGAAAATGCAGCAAAAAGTTTGAAACCAGTGATTTTTGCCGAACCAGGACAAGATAAAACACATTACACTGGACTTCTTCCTGGAGATAAATTACTAGAAGTAAATGGTAGTCCTGTTTCTGATAAAAATAGAGATGAAATTATTGATATGATCAAGTCATCAGAAACAAGTGTAACTGTTAAGGTAAATAAATGCAAATTATCATTTGGTATTGTTTCTGTCAACTATTTATATTACTTTTAGGTGGAGCCAGCTTTGGAGCTTTATGAATTGAGTCAAACATATTTAAACAGCCAAAATGGAAATAATTTAGTAAGTAAACAGTTATTTTTTAGTAATTTAAAACAAACGATATATTTTATTATATGACTACGAGTAGAAAAAGCAATCCCTTATTTTAGTTTAAATTTTATATTATGAGAATTGGATTTAAAATAATTTAAATACTATAAACTACAACTATTTTTTGCGCATAAAGTTTTTGTGTCGTATAGGTAAAAAGTTTATGTGGACTTTAAATAAGTATTAGATAGAGGTAGGTCGAACTATTCAAAGTTCCAAAAACCAAATCTTACTTTAGGTGTTTGCTTTGTTCAGTTTGAGTTTGAAAGTCAAACCTAATTTTAAAAAAAACCAAATCAAACTCAAACAAAATGTTTAAAAATCGATGGTTAATTCAAACCTCAAAACAAATCTGAGAGAATCAAATGTTTTGAACTCAAAATGTTTTATATTTGACATAAAACTAAGAAGTTTGATTTGTTTTTTAATTCAATTTGGTTTAGGTTCTGTTCGGTATTAATTAAAATGTTTGATGTAAGAGTCCTGTTCAATGCTGAAAAAAAATGTTTGGTTTGAGTTTGACATCACACTAAATTGTTTGATTTAAGACCTTATTTTTGAAATGTTGAGTTGATTCACCTGTAGTGGGTATTAGTATATTAATAGGGAGAAGTGAATTGTCAATGGCGCCCATAAATTAAAACCTTGGGGCTGACAATCATAGAAGAAAAACTAAGCACCTACAGAATTGATTTTATTAAGTAACAGAACATAAATGTACCCTTATATCATATACTAGTATATGATCTAAGGATATACCGCGTCATAGTCACTGATAAACATATGCAGTAGTGCATCATGTTGTATTTTCATCAGTAAAAATAGTTGCCTATATCATACTCCTTAAAAAGCGAGTATGTGGTGTCCTTTTAAGGCGTTCCGTGCTAATGCCATTTTATCCTCGAAAATACGTTTTACGTGAATAATGATCAAATAATGATCCTATGAATCAAATTTGATTTTTTTTTTTTTTTTTGAGAAAATATTTTACTAGCCGCATTAAACTCTGTTTTTCAATATTTAAGTATTAAACTTTATAATATCTTTGAAAAAGATCATTTTTAGCATTTTTTCTACAAATTATTTTATCTTATTATTGGAAATAAACAATTTTGTTAAATGTAGGTTGTAAAAAGTTTACTTCTTTCTGATAGACAGTTATCAAAATCCAATAATTCTTCTAGGCCTGAGAGTTTTTCCTGTTTAGTCGTTTTTGTTATTATATTACATCGTACAGACCCCTACCCTAAATAAGTATCGAGCAGTAAATTAATGAAAAAGTATTATGTTCAGGTGGCAACTAAAATTAAAATGTAATTTTCAAATTGTGTGTAGAATTGCTGTAAATTTGAAAATTCGTTACCGGACTCTTTATGAGCTAACATTAACTAGGTATCTATTTGTTTTCGGGACTAATTAATATTACTAAAATGGTATACACCTCTCAATTTTTGATTGCTTTCAAATTGTATTTGAAATCAAATTGATGAAGTTAAATGGATTTTAAAAAAAATTTAACAATTATACGCTTTTCAAGTTTTCTGAATGAGTGAATGAGACTTAATGTTATTTTTAATCCATTATACCTTATTAAATTATTTTTAAAATATCAATATATTTAACAATCAAGGTTTTTAATTTAAAACAACCCAATCATTTTTTTATTTGTACAACGCTATACAAAGACATGATTGACTAATACACCTAGAAAAAATTAAAGATTACGTGTAACTGTGTAAGTTATGTACAGGCTGATATAATATGAACCATACAATACATGCTCTGCCATAAATTTTCCCATCAATAATAAATTCCCTATTCGAATTAAGATCTTTGGAATTTTGAAGTTTTCGTAAAACTAGGTTTTTAAATTATTTTGATAAAATAGAATGTCTTGTATATCCTAACCAAACTTTTCTACTGTATTTATTATTTATTTTGAATCAGATAAGTTTAAGATTCTGATTGGAGCGAATGAGCGATGAATGTATTGATTTTACAATTATTATGTCTTTTTTTTTTATTTTATTTTTTATTTTTTTTGAGTCTGTGTAAACTATAAGTAGTCGAAAAAAGGATTTTATTTTCAACATCAGCATCTTTTCTGGTGGGAAAGTGAATCTAGTTAGTACATTCAAGAGAAAATTTCCAGTATTTTTCAAAAGAAAAATCAAAAATTTTTATGCAAAAACCGGTTTTGACAAAATTAATTTTTTTTGTTACAAAATTCGTCAAAATCATAACAATTTGATAATTATTTTGAGTAAGATATTTATGAAAATGTTTTTATTTAAATCTAAGATAAAAGGTTTACCGGAAACTAGAAAGTTTCAAGTTTTAACTAATTTTTATGAGTGGTTTAAGATTAAATTTTCAAGACCTTTGGATTAGCTATGTCTCATCCAACGATTTTCTTATTCTGTTGTTATCCAAAAAAGAATAATCATAGATACATAAGATTTTCACCAAATGTTTATTTTGTAATTTGTACACATGATAACATTTTCAAAATATTTTGACTATTTTTGATTTATTTTTAGACATTAGGAAATTTTTTATTTTTCTTATAAATATCAATAGAAAAATTTCACCAAGTCAATAAGTTTGAAAATTCATTACAAAGTTTTTCATTAGTTATAATAGCACGTCTGACAAAATATACTGCAAAGGTATATCTGTGATAAAAAAAAAAATGTTAAATATTATTATATATAACCTAACGATTTCTACAGAATGAGCAGGTAATTGAAAATCAAAAATACTGTACCATAAAAACAACATTTTAAATAATTTCTTTTTCAGTAATTTTTATTGAGTTTATTTTCAGAATTGTAAAAAATGCATGGTATCATTGATTTGAGAGTTTAAAGTTCTCTTATCCCCCTATATCCCCCGATTTTTACTAATGAATAGGTGAAAATCTTATACAAAAGGTAAATATGCAATGCATGTTTAAATTATTAAGTAAAATAGTTTTGAATTTAAAATACTTTTTGAATTAGGTACAACAAAATAAGACAATTGATTTTGTCAAAGAATTTTCCGTTTTTTGTTTTTTCCCAATTTTAAAGAAAAAAAAATTTTACCCATGACTCCCTAGGTTCAAGTACTGATTAGATCCAATTTTCTACCGGAACGATATTGAATTTGAAAAATGAAATAGTTTTGCTGCTCCAAATTATTTTTGCTTGTTCTGTATTATTTATATATCACTTTATTTAATTCTATTTTGAATAAATTTACGCTTTTAATTTTAGTCGATTTTTTCTAATAACAAAAGTTTTATTTACAAATAATAATTTTTTATGTGTTTTATTAAATGCTCCATTTAATTCTAATAATAATAATGCATTATAATACCCACAATATACTATATACACTATAAATATAATATTATAATAATGTGTGTCCACACAAAGAAGCAAATATTTAACAATGTTGTTTGTTTTGATGGACACGTGATGGCATTATGGTGGGTATTGAAAAATATTTGAAGGTCATAGAATTTGCTTGCATACTTTCATTGTATAGTTTTTAGTCTTAAGTTTTCTGTTGTTCATTATATTATACTAATAATATACATGTATTAAGTTGAACAATATAGATTATTAACGGTTAAATATAAACGTAAATTATTTTGATCCAATATAGATTGAAAATGTCATTATAATATAAGTGCTCTTTATTCAAGTTAATAACTTCTTATAATTACTTTTGACCAAACCTTTTGAGATTATGTTCGGGGTGTAGATTGGATATCCATTTGATAGAAAAATAGTAAAAAGTGTGTCTCATATTTCAGATGATTGTTAAAAAAATTATACTTTTTAATTATGTCTTCTCTTAATGTACCAGTAGTTTTTGATTTTATTAGTTTTACATTGATTTTTATTTTTTGTGTAGCTATGTGTGGTCATTTTTATAGTAGAATATTTGATGCGATTTTCAATTTCAAGGGTGCAGAAAGTTTAATCTTGTAAGTGATTGTTTGCCCCCCCCCTCTATCAAAAGTATTTTTGTTAAAATTCATTTTGTTATTTTGTTGTTCCTAATCAAAAAATGGCGAGTTATATCTTGAATTTTCACTAAATATTTATATTAACATTTTTAAACATATGATAATATATGATAATATAATAGAAGCTCTTTTTGTGCTATTCGTAGACTGCAAATTTCGAATTTTTTAGTTTGTAAAATTAAATATTTTGTTACTGTGTACTTAATTACTCTAAACAACAGAGTTTCAACATATCTAGATTAATTTTAGTTTTTAAGTTATATATACCATAAACTTTTATTCGCACCGTTATAAGTTAATAACATCTAGTAATATTATGTCAAATAATATTAGAATTATCATTAAATACCATTATAATATGGCATATTATGTGATTTGTTACTGTTATTTGAACATAGTGTATTACTTATAAATTAATAGTAGTAGTATGAATGTATAATAAGATAAAAAGAAAGGCAGATAGACTGTATTTGCTCTAAATCGTTTTTTATGCATAATACATTTAATGATTTATCAATGATAGATTATCATTGGATTTAACTCGTTCATTGCAGTGATCTTCTGAATGACGAGGTACACCTACAGTTGATATTTTCCTCAGATTTTTTTTAATTTGAAATTATCAATATTTGTAGGTGTTTCCTTGAATAATCAAACTAAAAAAGTAAATAATTTTTTTTTTTGAACACGCATTTATTGTTTGTACAAATAGAAAAATATTGAGTCATAATTGAACGCAAGTCCGTTTATAATTAATATAAATAATATTTATTAATTGTTGTTGATATCCCTTTAATCGAACTAAATAACTTTGAGGAATGGAGATTATGTTACACAATACGTTGTACAAGTGTGATAGGGTTGAGTACCAGGGTTCAGATTTATAGGAAAAACGTAGTTACCATTTTCAAATATTCAAAAAAAATATACCATCAGAAATAAAAATATTATTATTTATTGACATTAGAAATCATGACATAATTATTACCCTTTAAATATTAAATGCCTTGGTTAGTATTTAGTATGGCTGCTACCTGGATAATGATTGGTGTTTAGAAAGTAATTTTTCTGTTGAAATTACAACTTTTGAATAATAAAAAATTATACAAAATACTTATAAAAATGAGTACATTTTAAGTTAAGTCACATTAATTGTTCTGTACCTATGTCTTAAAAGTGCGTAACATAGCATAGTGATTTGCTATTATAAAATTTAAAAGTAACAATATTATCTCTATTCGTAGGACTATTTCTATTATTTTAAGGATAAAAATAAAAGTTTTTTATTTCTTTGGTAGAGTTAAAAGTATAGTTAATATCTATTGGAAAATAAATCTGGTAATTTTGATTGGCTGATTATTATTTCGAAACATGATGTATTAAAATGCATAGGTATAAACATATTTAATATTATTTTACTAAGCAATACATAATTTAGAAATTTGAAAGTCATATACCTTTATCAACCGAAAAAATGTTAGTTTAATTATGATAATATTTTGTTTGAATATTTAATAATGTATTTTTAAAAAGTAGACATATAGTTAATTACTTAATTGGTACCTATTTTTTTTTTTTTGTAACACTTGTTTTTGGACACAAAACATTTAATAGCACGCGGTTTACGTAAAAATTCAACTGCGTTATTATACTCGTATATTTTCATGTGACACACCTAATACCGCAAGTATAAATTATGTTTCCAATTATTACAGAATGAGTGTTTACACTGAATACAGTAGATTACATAGTTTTTCAAGATCTGTATTACAAAAATGAATAGTTGATCAAACAGGGATATATCACATATTATACAAATATATTAATTACTATTTTTATATTCAGAATTTGGATTGCTCTGTATATATAACTGTACCTACTTAAACTCTACGAAAATACCATTTGGACGACTCATAATTTACTCAGATAATATTATTTATGATGCATTATCTTAAACATGTTGGTTGTCTACTTTACTTTTCGAAATATACTTATTTATTCTTTATACTAATTTAAGTTATGCTTTTAGTAAGTATACAGAATTCCATTATAAAAATATAAAAATAATAATATGTGTATAACTAAAATATTTAGAATAAATATGTATTTTTTATCTATCGGAAAAATAAACCTAAATTTATTGGTCTCATATTTTAATTTATGTTACCGAACATACGTTTATGTAAGTATTATAATTTTTTTAATTGGCATGGATTAAACAAAATTAAAAACATTATTCAAATTTTTAAATTTTTAATTTATTTAAATAAAGTAACTTTTTATGACGCCTATAGATGTTATTTATTTATAGTTAGATACTCAAAGTTTGGGTATAGAAGCAAAAAAACGTTTAATTTTTTAAATGAATAATTCGAGATAAATTATAATTTAAAAAAAATATGAATAAGATATAAGATAAAAATTGTAGTGTAATGTATAAATTTAAATGCGTCATCTGTACGTTATAATATTATGTTGCCTGTATTTACACTGTTTGGGATAATCAGTTTAACATACCAATTGCTCATTTATCTTTCTATTATTTATAAGTTATAAATATATAATGATATAATTTAGTAATACATTTTAACGATAACGATATGTCATCTGTATTATTAATATATCTTTAAATTATTATCTACGGGATTGCGTTAGTCATTATAATAAATTATACATACGGTATTGGTATAATAATTTTTGTCTATAAACTGCAAAGTGAATCATGAAGTGGGTATCGTGGTATAAATGTAGATAGTAGATTCAACATTTATATTGAAATGATATAGTTCCCAGATGTTTTATCCAAAAAATTACATTCAAGATATAATCAGACTATGGGTTCTTATAATTTTACCCCCTTCCATTTTTATAAAAAAAAAAAACTTAAATATAAAATAATATATTCCACAGTAAAAATGTTATATAATTCAATGAAAAAAAAATTAACAAACAACATGACATTAGTCCTTAGGACACAGTACTTTTCACTACATATTATGTTCAGTGCAAAATATTAATGTAAGTAAATTAGTTTAAAAAAAAAGTTTGCCAACAAGTTATGACGAACTATTTTAAATGCTCGCGACTATTATTGAATACTTCATAGAGTTTTTTTTTTATTTTATAAACCTATAAAAACGCTATAGCAAAAAGGCAACTACGATTTAGTGTAAATAACGGTCAGAGACATAGTGGCGTCCTTTATTGGTACGGGATCCACAATTAATATATATAGTTGATTGATTTCTTATATCGACATTCTGAACTCGAGTCGTATAATCATTGGAAAACAGACGATAAATTTTATCGAACCACATGTAACAAAGCTCCCAGAAACCGTATACTTGCCGTCTACGGCTCGTTACACCGTAATATGTCGTTCCACTTCACAAAATTATGAACTTGCGAAAACGATTTAATCAAAAACCTCTAAAATCTTAGAGAATCGTTAAATTGGTAGTTTGCCACCGTTTTCTTTTAAAACAACTGACCAGAAAATTATCATGTTTGACTTCTCGTCAGTAACGTAAAGCCAAGTTTGAACTACACCATGTCTTGTAATGTTCCTTATATTCAATAATATGTAAACACTAAATGTATATAATTTCAATATTATATTCATAGTATTTAACTCTATTCAAGTATATGATTCTACAAGGCGGTACAGTGGAAACCCGGCTAAACCATATGTATGAGTCTATGACGCTCTATTCAACAATGGAATATACCCTGGTATAAAGTCAGCTGTCTTGATCGTGGTCCACATTGTGTACGGTATTCACAAGCAAACTTACTCATAACCACTTGGTATATTTTCTGTCGGTCTGTCTCTTTTTCTTCGCGACCTCTGTGCCGGTCAGTTCTCGAGCAAATTGTTTTTGTTGCATCATTCACTCATTAACACTAATGGTGTGAAGTGGTACGCTATTTAAAATCTATCATTTTCAAAAGAAAAGTATGAATTGAATGAATTACAATTAAATTAAATTAATTAAATAGGTATGGTAAATTATACGTTTACTATTTTTAGCTAGAAAAAATTAATTTCTTATGATTATAAAAAAAGAGCTAAGTAGATATAGTAGGATCATAACCAAGGTTAAATATATATATATAATAATTAATTGTACTTAAATATATGCAAATCTGTGTAAAAAGTGTAGTTCCGTACCGCCTGCCCACCTTTAGGCGAGGGTAGGTACCCGTAAATAAATTTCAGGATATAATATACTGATAAGATAACAAATAATTAACAATAATAGTCCTGTACGGTATGTGCTTGTATCCTTTTAAAAATTGTTACACTATAAGTTATAATAGACTGAAGTTTTGTTAGCTTAACTAAAAATATCAAACATTTACAATTTTACATTCATACATTATTTTAATTAGTTTATATATGTATATATTATAATTTATAATATACTTTGTTTTAACCATAATAAAATGACCGCTTGCTCGGGTTCTCTGTATATGTTCTTCTAGTCTAAAAAACTATTATAGCTATTCCAATAATAATTGGAAAACCTTGGTATGTATTTGCAATTAGCATAAAGTATTGCTTACAATTATTATTAAAATAGTTGCCAGTTTATAACATAATCGCTAATACCGAGTATACAGATCGGTATAAATGTATATAATATAATAGTGTCCGGTGATGTATTTAAAAATTATGGAGTGCGCATAGAATTTCATTGTATGTCACCGAGCCTGAATGTAAACCGAAAACAAAGGCAATAATAATTATTGGCGTGTCTGAAGCGGAATCGCACGCAACGCAGAGTAGAAAACGTGTGGACGGTGGTCGGACGGAATGAATAACGATTTGGTCGGGGCGTATAATAATTATATTATGCTGTGCGTATATTGTGAGTGCAGCAATATTGTGGACGACAACGACGACGACTGTGAAATACGTTTAAAGACCACGACGCGCTTTCGGAAGTGGTTCTTTACAGAGTCGGGTGCAGTTAATATTTTATCAATTAGGCTGCCGTTTATCGTTTCATTAGGATTCTAGTGTTGTCGCCGTCGTCGCCGTCACCGGGAGTGGAATATCACGCCCTCCCCCCAACCGCCCCACTGCTAGCGTGCGTTTCATTGACGGCGGCCGTATATACACAACGTTGCGCGGCACACACAGCCGGGCCGCGCTAATCTAAAAAATCAAACGGAACACAGCAGTAACACACAACACCTATATAACATACGGCAACGACGGCAGCGGGCCACCGCAGTACGTACTCGCGGCGTGCCGTCGTCGTTCCGTCCGCGTGTCAGTCGCTCTGGTGACCGTTGTCGAGCCGGCTGCGTGCGTGGTGTGTCGTGGTCGTGTTTCGAGCGTCTCACATTTCGCAGATAAAAGCGCCCATATAGTGTGTCTTGTAATCGATATTATTAAAATTTTATTACTTTTATACGCGTCTATTGACCTGAGAAATAATCGAGTGTTGAAAAAAAAAATTACAAAATTGTGTGTACATATACCTGCATGGTTGATTGATTCGATTTAATATATTATATTGTTCGCATTATACTATATACATCATATCGCAATTTTGCTTATCGTGTCGTGGATGGTCCACCTGCGTTTTTGTCGTCTTTCCGCGGCCGTCCACGAAACATGTTAACCTTGCCGCCGGGCGCACTGCAAGGTCAGCGGTCAGCGGGCCCGCCCAAAGTGGTCGGTGAGATATTAAAAAAACGCGGGACAGGCTCGGCGCCGGCCGTCGCCGAAGGGACAACGGCGGGCGCCGGTCGGAAGCGCCAACAGACTTCAGGGGCGCCGGCGGCCGCGGCCATGGTGTTGGCCAAGGACATGGCCACCGGCCGGGGCAAGGCGTCTGGCGCCGCCGCCGGTTCGCAAAGCCCTAGAGCCGCCCGCCCGTCGGCGGCTATTTCAATCCGACCGAAACCGGTCCCGCCCCCAGTGTCCAGGAAAACAGTGGCGACTGTCGTCGGCAGCTCTAGCAGGAAACTGCAGCCGACCAACAAGTGTCGTCGGCCCACGTCCGCCGAACGTGTCAAGGTATATACATCGTTGTAAACGCTTACATATATGGTATATACAGGGTGATATAGACATTTTCTGTAGTGAATATAGATTTCACTCCTCTTACATGTATCTAAACTTTAAGAGGATGTCACGTCCGCAGGTGTGTCTCCGTCTTACGAACGTACAAGTAGCAGATTTGTGTTCAGCAGTTCCATATTTGTACAGTAAGCTTTAACAATAGAGTGAATTTTCTTGCCCTCAAAGTTAAATTTGTATGAACATTATCTGTGCTTTATTTCTTTTTGGTTTTCCTGATGTTTTAACTTTTAAACAAGTTAAAAGTATTGAGTAAATGTAAACTATTACAATTTAATAAAATCCTAAACATATAACCTTAACTTAAGTTGGAAATTATAATATTTGTTCATTATTTGGTAAAAATACGTTAACGTTTTTAAATAATTTATCTGGTTCCGGTTGCTCTATGAATTATTTAAAAAAACAGTAAAAATATGGATTATTTTCCTTAAAAAAATAGTGGTGCTAAATGTTTTTTGAACTTTATTGAAACACATTTTGAGTAGGATGCAACAAAAATTGTCAGATAGTGAGGAAAATGTTATAAAAGTCACCCTATATATAATAATAATAATAATATATACTTTATACAGTTTGCATCGTTGTCGAGGGTGACATACAGAGCGTTATTATAATATATCATTGAATGTAGGTATTATAGGTGTGTGTGACTGGTTTTCGAAAACTGCAAATCGTATTCGACACGTCTCCACAGCGTCGTAGCAGGGTATTTATATATTATATAACATGTTATTATAAAATTCGTAATATATTATGCCTACACGTGGTTGGGCGTTATTGCGATCCATTTCTGTCGTGTCCACGACAATTGCATCGTAGGTATGTTTAATGTTATATATTGTATTATTATGCAGGTTCTCTGGTTCTGGACCGTTTTCCGGTCGTTCCGGGAATAAATAAAAACGACTCTTTACGATCATGATAAATACACGTTTTTAGACTTTTCGACCATCACACACACCATAAATGCATAATAATAGACGTATACATCTCACAAATACATTTATATTATAATTTATAATATTGTGTTATTTATTGTGGTATAAATTATGCTGGCACGTTTCGTTTTTTCTTTATGCGCGTTTAACGATTTACAATTCGAAAATGGCTTTCCGGAAGTTTTCGCTTCATTAAGTTATGTTATTTAGATTTTTTTAATTTTGTTCGCACAAACCGCGGCGACTTTTAAAAACTGTACACCTACTTACGTACATTCGTACGATTTAATATATAACGGGATTCGTCGATGTTAATGAAAAGCCGCATGCATTGTTTCAGACGGGTCTCCGCTATTATTATTATTATACTGCTGTCATAAGGATTTATTGACCTCATTGACCATTTGGCAAGATTATGTTGTATAATAGGTAATATATTCCCGTTTCTCACACTTGTTAGAATATATATATATATGTATGTACATGTGTGTCGTGTATTTACCTATAGAATAAAATATTGTATTTAATTTGGTTCACATGTATCTATTTACCAGTTTTTTTTCTTCGGCCGTATTATACTTTATTATAATATTATGTAGGATTTTTGGTTTTTTCGGGGTAAAAGGATCAAACTTAAATCATTCAAATACCTTATCGTATATAAGTATATTATATACTAGTATAGAATCGAAAAATGATACCCACATGACTATGTGGACCGTATATGAGATCTCATTTTGTTTTATTTAATTACGACCTTAATCGTTGTTATCCGTACTGACCTTTGGACATGTGGTATTATGTTCGTCAACTCAATATTTGATGTATGAATACTAGCTATAAACCGATATTATTCTTAAATGATCTTAAATGTTATATATTTTTATATAAAAAACATTAAATATTTTTAATATTTAATATGTGACAAACTTATTGGGATTGATTTTTAAGAAACTCTTCGGTTGTGTACAAGAAATTCAGACGAAATATTTATTTTTTTATGTACTTGCATTGAACACATATTATCATTTTATGTACATGTTTTATCCATTATTATATTGACATTTTTTCTTAAGTTATATGCTTAATTTTATTATTTTCGATTACTACAAGTTTTTAAACGTTAAATTCTATGTAGTTCTCGATAGAATATTGTGTTCGTGTTTTGCGTGAAAAATATCTCAATACATGACTATACGTTTATTTTTTAGCTATAAATAAAAAGTTATAGATTTAAATATTTGATATATTGATGAAACCTGTAAGATATTGGATACGGTTCAATTGAACCGTTAAAAAAACCAAACTACCTGTACATGACTACACGTCAACGCACTTATTGAATGCGCTCATTGACCGTTGTATTATTATACATTTAAAATTGACTATTTTATAACCTAGTATTTTAAAACTAATAAGTATAATTCCTAATAACCTAGTCAATTAATTGTTAATTGATGGGTAAATTTAGGTTTATTGTTATTCAAATAGCATTAAATATCCTTATGGTTTTATTGATTGCCACCAAAGTAAATTAATTTGTCAAGTTTTCAGTTTTCAACTTGTTGAACATTATGTATTGCAATTGAAAAAATCAAGTAAAAACAAGTTATTATAATGTTGCATGTATGGGTTTTTAAATTTATTTCCCTTACTAGTTGGGTATACTTTAATATATTGTCTTTTTAACGAGTTATTTGTTTATTGAATGCTTCATTGATTTAAATTTATATTTTTCGGAAGATACATTTATTGGAATAAAATACAAAGTTACCCAACCGATAAAAATAACAAAACAGACAACGTATTCTGAAGTTTAAACGTTACATTGTTTCCATATTAACATTGTAAATTAAATAAATCTAGGGCGTTTTTATTTTCATCTACAACCATATTATTATGTACATATAATTATTAATTAATAATTACCTATTATACAGTTGATTTTCGATTACTCGAATCTCAAGGGAAAAGGAAAATAAATCCAACTTAAAAATATGTCGATTTATAAGCCTCAAATATAACTTACAATACTCCTAGGGACAAAAAAAAAATTAAAGATGATAAGCAGTGGCAGATTTAAGAGTTCAAATAAAGTTTAAAAATTAAAAAGAAGGGCCTTGTACAATATGCTTCAGTAATATAGGTACTTAAAATTTTTTTGTTTTTTATATAAAATGTTTTTATTATTTTATGGTAAAATAAACTTTATAATTTAGGTGGATCTCAGTATACATATTAGGAGAAGGACCCTGTCTGCATTTTCCAACCAAACGACCGTTAAATCCGTCACTATTATTAAGGATTTTAGGCCATTGTGATTTGATTAGACACTAATGAATATTTTCTGACGGAAAGTTATTTTTCACATATCCAATTAATTCAAATGATGTACACTGTACTACTGTATATATAATAAGTAATAACTATTTAAAAATAAAAATTATAAATTATTTCAACTATAAAAAAAAATACATTGAAGTCTCGGTACCAAGAATCTCTAAAAATGTTTCTAGTTATCTCGACTTGACTGTATAATATTAATATACATATTATACTTAAAGCTGCATGTACGATAGAGTCATGATGTTATTATTCTTATAATTTATTCTTTTGGTACCTATTCTAATATAAAATATTATCTAATTTATTAGTTTATTGTCCACGTTTTATTTTTGTAATAATGTATTACGGATAACACTTGTTTTATGTCTATAAAACGATTAGGTATAAGAAATACAAAAAAAAAAAATTATTTATATTTAAATCTCAAATAAATCTTATATACCTATTTTGGATGTGATAATAATTAAAAAAATGTTTTTTCTGCTTAATTTTTGTTTATGTTTTGGCATATTATAGTGTTATGTAATACGTGTACGTTTGTTAGTTTAAATGATAACGTAAACAAGAATCGTAAATACATCTAACATGGTAATCTAATCTATAGTTTCTTGTTTATTCACAATTGTATTGTAGTTTGCCCAGGGTCAAAAATATCTGTATATATAGTTGCATCTGCATTGGTATTAATTAGAACTAACATAGTGTTATTATAATACTGCTAAAAAATAAAACATCTGAAATAATTTTTTTCATCTCCTTTCAGTGGCTAGGCTATATTGTTTATCTATGATATAGTTTCTTTACATTTAAGTATATTTATATTTATTGACGATGATAATTTATTGCTGACAAATATATCATGTCAACGAAATGTGGTTTAATTAAATACAATTTTTTATTTTTCTCTAGAAGTATTTTTAGTATTTTCATAAGTTTAGAAAAGTGTTTACGATAGCACGTCATTAAAATTTTCCACTGTCTTACACACAAATAATAATAGTATAAATACCTCTTTCCGTAGTTCACTAAATGTGATTAGATTATTGAAATTAAGTATCATTATTTAAAAATTTTAACAAACATGATTAAAGGATAATCTGTGTTTTATCAGAAACTTTTTAGTATATTTCTAGTTTTAAGAAAGTTATTAATATTCCTTTAAGTTAGTTATTTTAATAAGTACTAACAATTATCTTGAAATTAAATATATTAAACAAAGCTTCTGAAAAATCTTATTCTCTTTAATTGTTATAAAAGATTATAATACCTTAATTTTAATAATATAATCACAATGAGTGAAATACGGTGAGAGGTTTTAACTATACTATACTTGAATAAGATGTAGAAAAAATTATACCAGTGTGTGCCTTCTTAACAATATTACCTTTCCGAGAACATTTTTATTCACATTATTACTTTAGTGTTAGGAAATTTTATAGGAAAACTATTTTTCTTATCTCAAGCAGATGCAGTTGCGGTCATTGACCATTAAGGCCAGACATACTGACACTGTTTTTTATTCATTATTATCTCACGTGTTTCTTTCATTATTAAAGTAATTTATTTTTTGTTTTTTAATAATTGTATGAATAAAATCGCAACTTTTATTATTAAGACATTTTTTGTGGTATGCATTTTGGTTTTAATACATTTTGTGTGATAAAATGTATTATATAATATATATATAATTTGTTTCTAATTAAATGATATATTATCGTTTGTCTAAGTAAACAACGTCTATTGACCATAATAACAATTTAATTATTTTTTAATATATACGTAACTTTTGCATGTATGTGAAATGTGTTTAATTAATTATAATCGCAAATATAGTTACCCTATAATCTCAAATGGCTCAAAATACTTTCAATACTTTCTTTCACTTTCTCTTAATTATTGGAGAATGTTACCACCCGAAGAGATTATTTGCGTTTTATTCTACTCTAAATATTCTATTTTAATTCATCAACATAATTTCTATACATTTGCATAGTAATAACACTCATTTATACATATATTTTTTTTTATATATTTTAGGTTTCCAAGACGGAACCGGAATTAAACGATTTGCCAACCGAATTAAATTCACCCGATACCGATGCTTATTGGTTAGTCCACAATGAAGGATTTTCGCCTGTACAATATACAAAGAAAAAAAGTTCTGATGGTTCATCAAAAGTATTGGTTAAGGTGTTTGGCGGTAAAGAATATAATGTGGATGAAGAAAGCCTAGAAAAGGTAAGTTGAAATTATTATGTTACTTGATATATTGGTATTGGTGTTTTACCATTAGAGATTTATTTGAGAGTGGACATTGAAGCTTGAAGCTTTGAAAAAAATGTGGTAAAAAACGTTTAAAAATTATTAAAAAACGATTTATTCCTCGGAAAAGTTTCATTGTCTTGATAATGAAACAATGTTTATTTTCATAACAATTTTTATCTTACTGAAATGGAGGACAGAATAGTTAAGAAAATTCTCAAAGAAGTAATGAAGATATGATTAATACTAATTTTAAAGTTAACTTTATTATTTTGGTAAACTAAAGATATAGACATATGGTATAATACAATTATGTGTATTGGCCATACAATTTACATGTGTGCTCATAAGTCATAAATGGTTCCATATTGCTGTGGTTTTTTTCTGTCATGGTTAATCTGAAAGGAAATAAGCTTATCAAAGCTCTTAAAAGTCATTACAAATAACAAAAAAGGCATAAACACATAGTTGGTAGGTATACAAATAACATTTTGTTAATTAATATTCTTGTATGAACTTTGTTAAATTTTATTTTTAACTACCTAATTTAAACAAAGGCTTCCAATATTCTTGCTCTAGTTAAAACTTTTGAGTACTGTATTTTATTTATTTTACATATTTTACCTTATTTGTTGTTGTCAATAGATTTTATTAGAATTTAGAATTTTTATTAAAGAGTCACCTCCCAAATTTAAAATGAAACATTAATATTTTTCTGTCCATCTAAAATCTCAATAGTTTAATTTTTTTTGATATGTTTCTTAAAAATTTGAGATAACCCAAATTAAAGATTAATTTAAATATAATTTCAGAAGTTAAATGTCAAGTTTCCACGAAACATTCAAATATGAAATAGTTATATAAGCTTTAAAATGTACAAAAGAGGCAGGTGGAGGTTTATATAGTATTAAATATTATTTTTAAGTGAGCTGGTATGCATGAAGAGTGACGACAAACATTAAACAAATTATTTAATTAAACTAGGAATAACTATTTGTCTTAAAGATAATTTTGAACTCATAAATTTGTTGTAGTGTACTTACTAATTTTTTTTTTTAAATTTTAGATGAATCCAGTAAAAATGCAGTTAACAGAAGATCTATCGCAATTAAATTATTTAAATGAGTCTAGTATTTTAAATGTAATACGCAGCAGATATACTTCAAATCTTATTCACTCATATGCAGGACCCACAATGTTAGTTATTAATCCTGGATCTCCTTTAAATTTATACACTGATAAGGTAAACACATTACTTTGTGACTTACAATAAAATGTAATTAACTGCTATAATTAAAATATTTTTTGTAATTGTTAAGGTTATGCATATGGTTAAAAATCTTCATAAGATCAATAAACAACCACCACCTCATGTTTATGCCATGGCACAGTCTGTTTACATGGCAGCTGTAACTACACGTCGCGACCAGTCTTTAATTCCTATGGGATGTCAAGCAAGTGGAAAATCAACTTCATGTAAACATTTATTACAATACCTCGTACAAACAGCAGTATCTCCTAATAAGGTAAATAAGGATAATTTGTGTATTTTAAAAAAGTTATTTGATTTAATACGATTCATTTTCTAAATATACTTTTAGGTTGTTACTCTTGAAAAGATTGAAGCCATGTGGACTGTGTTAGAAGCTTTTGGAAACGCCTCGACTGCAAATAATCCAAATGCTACTAGATCTGTACATTTGTATAGCATTGACTTAGATCAAGGTGGACAAATTGCATCAATGTCCATTCAGATGCATTTTTATGACAAATGGAGGCTCATTGATCGTCCTCCTAATGAATTCTCTTTTCATGTATTCTATTACTTACTAGCTGGTATAGACAATATCCCTGCACTGCGTAAAGAATTATATTTAGATCAAATCAATGATGATTTAAAGGTGTGTAATAAATAATAACTAATAAAGTAATAAATATTAAAAAAAAAAATACTTTTCAATATGAGTAGATAAATTACTTTAATACTAAAATGTTTGTTTAGGGAGTTGATAAAAGTCAAGCAGCTGTGGAGTTCACTAATCTTCAATCTGCTATGATGGTTCTTGGATTTTCAAACACCGAACTTAAAGCAATTTATGCTGTATTAGCTGCAATTATACATCTTAGTCACACAAAAATAGTTAAAAAAGGTGAGAAATTTAGTAATGAATAATTTTTATTTATTACATTTGCATTGTATGTTTTTACCTAGATAGTATATTTAAAGATAAAGTACAATGGACTTGGAGCAATTCTGATGCAGCAAAACGAGCTGCAAAATGTCTTGGCGCAGGAAATACTGATGATTTGTTCAGTTTAGTATTTCCAGATGTTGAGATATTTGTTGAATGTGATATTGGCGACCAACTAAATGCTTTGATTGTTGGACTGTATACAGAGACATTCAATCTTGTAGCATCTATTATAAATCGGTAAAATTATTTTATAGTTTTGTATATGCATAATATATTTATGTGTATAATTTATTATATTTTAATTTCTATGAAGATATTTTTAAATGTGTAAAACATTGTATTGTTATATATTATTGTTAACTATATGCGCTGAATCTTAATTATTGTTATTATTTTTTTTTTTTCAGTAAACTAGC
>PVMI01004306.1:0-19343 GCA_008528875.1 Aulacorthum solani | reverse complement strand
AAGGTGTACGGTTTTCTAATGGTTTCTATTATTTTGCAATTGTTTTAAACCAACTCTTCAACACTCATTAATGATAATTACAGAATGCGAACAGGACATGAACAATAATAATCATCGGTAATTCGTCATCGCGTTATGGAGTCCTCGATATCCAACAGTAGTACGAGTAAGTGTCTAAATTATAAATATTCATCGAAAATATACGGCTTGTTCATTTGTTATTGGAAAGTCAGTAACCCTCTTTCATTCATTCCGCCGTATATTTCATCCATACTAAAATAAAACCCTTTAGTCTTGTATTGCATTAAAATATTCGCACTGTATAACTGTATAAGTAATGCTTACTCATATCAACAATTTTCTATTTTATTTTATTCGATTAATTATGATCAATGATTGTTTATTCAATGTAAACAGTTAATTTTTTAATTACAGGCATCATACTCAGAATATTGTTTTTACCTTAAGTTACTATTTAAAGCTTGAACCATTATAAATCACAGAAACAAAAATAATTATTTTTAACTATTTTACGAGTGCAGGTATACAATGTAACAATCAATACCTATAAAATATTAATGTTAAAAAGTAAGCCGCTAGTGATTACAGTTTTAATGTTTTAACGTATTAAAGTATGTTTTCCCTGGGCGACTAGCGTTAACTACCCGTCCAGATATTGGTTGGAGTCACGGCGCCATGCTGTTTGACGCTGCAGCTTGAAACCGTACTTTTATTAATTTTATTCTATTGACAATTTAAACTTTACACATTTCAGTACGTAATTAAAGTTTTATTGTATTAAGATGTATTAAGTTTTTCTCGCATTTTAATAAAATATAACCATAATTTACTTTCATTTTTTGACATATTTCTATGTTACTTTGAATTATTTTTAATTATTTACAGCAGAGGTTCCCAAATTTTTCACAGCACTATTCATTTTGGAAAATGTTTAAATTATGGCAACCCACACTTAACCCCATGACCTTTATTTGATTGTTTTATTGTTGATTGGTATCTTTGCGATAACTTTTAGTATGACAGTGACATGGTGACAAGTGAATAGTACATCTGAAATTTTTGCTACTAATGATCATTAACAAAACTAAATTCAAACATTAATGTAGGCTCAATATAGGTAGTAAACACTATAGAAAACACTGTATCATATTTACCTAATTGAATATATACTTTAAATATATTTATATATTATTGTAATCTCTATTAGGTATTAAATATTTTATATATTTCAAAACTTAATGCAACCCACCATCAACCCAAAATATAATCGCAGTACCCAGTTTGGGTACTTCTGGTCTACATGTTAAGGTTGTGAGGAGAAAAGTCTTGTAAAATATTATTTTCTTTTATATAAATAGGTATTCAGAATACATAATTGTAGTGCCTACTCAATCTAACCAAATATTAATAGTGTGTTTTTTATTTCATTTATAACAATACACAACATTCAAACATAATTTTTGTATTTAACATAGGAATTACAAAAGTAATTTTATAATATTTATAATAGCAAGACTCTCTAGAGCCCTAGCAAGTATAAAACAAACATTTATCTTTGTGTGTGGTAAAAATATCACTCATTATTTTTCTGTGGACAAAAAAAACTTGATCCATTTTTTTTTTTAACTTACAATGGATACATATTAATAATCCCTATATTTTTAGGTTCAGCTAAGTTAATTGCATTAAATTATGAAATGGATAGTTCTAATGAAGATATTGGTAAGTTTATTTTTAAAACTGAGATTATAAGTAGGTAATATTTCTATTAAAACAATTTTTATGGTTTACATTTTGAAGCAATAACAAGTTTTTACAACTCAACTTATGTATAATTTACCCTCATATATATAGTATAATACGTTATTTCTTCAATAAGATTTTTATAAGATTTTTTTTATTTTGAACTCATATTTATTTGTGAGTTTTACACATATCCTACTTTTTATGAATTTATTTAAATTTATATTTCATGTTTATTCAAAAATTAACATATTCATAGTTATGTTTATTTATTCTACACTCCAACCATTTACAATAAAGTCTAAGTTTGATATTTAAGTATTATTATTTTTTTATGATATTAAAATCAATTCCCTACCTTTATACTAACTTATAACTTATGATGTTTAGTATGTACCTATGTACATCCTTTTTAATATTTTAATTTTAAATAAACATTTAAAAAAGGTTTATTCAATTACAAAATCTAATATAGTTAATAGTTGAATATGTTTTAATTGATAATTGTTTGTTGTTAATAGACCAACAAGTTTTACGAGAAGCTGGAGAACAAACCATTAATGCAGAATGGTCAGCGACAGCATCTGCATTAAATTCACCAGACACGACTTCAAGTAATTCTTATATTAATATTGAGACATTAAAAGAATGTTGTGCTAATCCTTCAGATACTCTTAAAGATAAAGAAGATTTTATGATTTTTGAATCTTCTTCTACTGTTGTTAATATTTCAAAATTCAATGCCAATGACACAAAATATTATTCAGAATGTAAAACTACAGCGTTTCAAAAAAAACACAAACATCTTTCCCAAAATGTTAGTCGTTGTTTTGAAAACATTCTTGATGACGATAGTCAAATGGAGATAACTCAGAATAGTATTTGTTTAAATCGTTTTCAAAAGCGTAAAAGATTGATGCCACCAAATGATGAAGATTTTATTGAAATGAATAATTCCAATTACAGTGACACAAATAGTGTGGAAGTCAGCATGATGAAGTCTCCAAAATTCTGTTTTTCCAGGAAGAAAAAGGAACAATTTGAAATACCAGATTATAATTTGTCTGCCACGGACAGTGATTCAATTACTGACGGTACTAATACATCTAGAAGAACAAATTTTTCTCTTGTTGTAAATGATAGTTCCAACAATATGAAGAATGTATCAAAAACAGAAGTCCTTACCCACAAATTCAGCCTAAAAACAATTGGTGTGGTTGATTCTGCTTTTGAAAATATCATCAACAATTCAAGCATTTTATCTGATATTACATTAAATAATAAGAAAACATCTTTGAATGAGACCGCAGTATCTAACGTTAACAATACATCAGTTTTTAGTAAAATGGACTTGTCTAATTTGAATCATACCTATGATATACCTAATAATACTAATTCTACTTTAGTCAAAGCTTCAATCGCTGGTGATGCTAATACATCTAAAGTAAAACAAAATACTGTTTTTAAAAAACCATCAGATTTATCTATTCTTGTAAATGATAGCTCTAACAATATCATGGATGTAACTAAAACTGAAGTATTTACGAAAAAATTCAGCAGAAAATCAATTGGTGTACACGATTCTGTGTTTGACAATATTATTAATGATTCAAGAATGACATCTGATATTGCATTAAATAACAAGAAATCATCCTCAAAAGAGACTTCAGTGCCAAATATTAATAACAGTAAAATGGACATGTCAAATTTAAACTATACGTATGATATACCTACACATATTAATACTTCTACAAATGATATTTGCATTGCTGATGATGCTAATACATCTAAAGTAAAACAAAATACTGTTTTTCAAAAACCATCAAATTCATCTATTCTTGTAAATGATAGTTCAAACAATATCAGGGATGTATCCAAAACAGAAGTCTTAACACACAAGTTCAGCCGAAAAACAATTGATGTAGCTGATTCTGTGTTTGACAATATTATTAATGATTCAAGCATTATATCTGATATTACATTTAGTGACAAGAATGCTAACTCAAATGAAACACCAGTGTCAAACGTTAATAATTCAGTGCTTAATAAACTTGATATGTCTAATTTAAACCATACCTATGATATACCTACTATTGATGTTTCTATTGATGGTGATGCTAATACATCTAAAGTAAAACAAAATACTGATTTTAAAAAACCTACAAATTCATCTATTGTGATTAATGATAGTTCCAACAATATCATGGATGCATCCAAAACAGAAGTGTTTACACACAAGTTCAGCCGAAAAACAATTGATGTAACTCATTCTGTATTCGACAATATTATTAATGATACAAGCATGAAATCTGATATTGTATTAAGTAACAAAAAGGTATCCTTAATTGAGACATCAGTATCAAACGTTAATAACACTCCAGTTTTTGGTGCAGTGGACGTTTCTAATTTAAATCACACCTATGATGTAACTATGAATAACAACACTACACTTTTGGATGCTATTGTTGAACATGATAAAAGTATGTCTGAAACTCCTGTCTTACTTCAAAACAATAGATCCAAAAGCTTTAATCTACTGCCACTAAAATTTAATTTTAGTAATAAATTTGGTCGCCATAATCTGAGCTTACAAGAAAACTGTTCAAGCTTTGATGGAGTAAAAAAACACAACATTTCATTAAATACTGATTTTAGCAATAACGCTAGAGAAGAATTTACTTCTTTTCATAAATCTGCTAATAATAGTAATGTAAACTTAAGATCACACATTTCTATAATTCAAGAAGACGAAAACAGTTCTCAAGAAATACAACCACTTGATAATTCATTACTAACTAATACAATAAATCAAGAACAACTCAAGTCAAAGCGTTCAATTTGTTCCAATTCAAACTATGAGGATTTATTATTGGCAAATACTACTAAATCATTAGATAATAATGAATTCCAAAAAAATCAACCAAAACATTCAACGAGTTCTACTTCGAGTAATGAAGGTTTAACTTTGTTAAATTCTACCACTGGATTATTGGGAAGTTGCAGTTCATCAAGAACTCAATCTAGGTTATTAACATCTAAAGAATCAAAAATATCTACTTCAAATAATGACTCATTAAATTTGTCTATAGAATCATTAGACAGTAATGAATCACATAATGATCAGTCAAAGCATTCAATAAGTTCTACTTCAAGTAATGAAGGTTTATCATTAATCAATTCAACTACTGGATTTTCTGAAAGACATAATTCATCTAGAAATGAATCAGCATTATCTAAACATTCAACAAGTGCTACTTCAAACAATGACAGTCTAACATTACTGAATGCTGCTACAGGAATATCAGTAGGTAGTAGATCGTTAAGAAATAAATCTAAATATTCAGCAAGTATGATTGAAAACAATGACAGTTTATTATTGTTAAACGCCTCTATGGGGTCATTAAAAAGTAATGAATCTCTGAAACCACAATCAAAGCGTTCAATAAGTCCTACTTCATATAATGAAAGTTTAAAATCAACAAATTCTACTACTGGGGTTTCAGGAAGACGTAGTTCGTCTAGAAATAAATCATCTTCAACATCATCTAAGCATTCCACAAGTGTAATTTCAAACAATGGCAGTTTTACATCGTTAAATGATAGTACAGAAACATCAGTAAATAGTAGTTCATTTAGAAATAAATCATCATCAACATCATCTAAACATTCCACGAGTGTTATTTCGAACAATGACAGTTTTACATCATTAAATGAGAGTACAGAAATATCAGTAGATAATAGTTCATCTAGAAATAAATCATCATCTAAGCATTCCACAAGTGTTATTTCAAACAATGATACTTCAACATTGCCCGACGCTACTACAAAAATATCAGGGAGTGGTAGATCGTCTAGAAATAAATCATCTTTATTGACATCTAAACATTCAACGAGTGCTGTTTCAAACAATGGCAGTTTAACATTGTTAAATACCACTGTGGAATCATTAAAAAATAATGAATCTCAGAACATACAATCAAAGCGTTCAATAAGTCCCACATCATATAATGAAAGTACAAAATCAACAAACTCTTCTACTAGATTATCTGGAAGACGTAGTTCATCTAGAAATAAATCATCATCTAAGCATTCCACAAGTGTTATTTCAAACAATGATACTTCAACATTGCCCGACGCTACTACAAAAATATCAGGGAGTGGTAGATCGTCTAGAAATAAATCATCTTTATTGACATCTAAACATTCAACAAGCACTGTTTCAAACAATGACAGTTTACCATTGTTAGACTCCGCCTCTATAGGATCATCAGAAAGTAATAAATCTTCAAAAATTCAATCAGCGAGTCCCACATTAAATATTGAAAATTTAACAACCTTGAATACCAATACTGAATCATCACAACAAAATGAATTATCAATAAATAGATCAATTTCAAAACATTCATCAATGATTATTAATGGGAAGACATTAACACTTGAAGATGATATTAATAATGCTAGTAGAATGTCTACTCGTTTGTCAAAACAAAAAAGCAATAATTTGGATAATGTGGAACCTTTAACTTCAATTATTATTGATGGATTATCTAATAGTGATGGTTTAACGATTAAAAATACTAGTGCTGGACCTTTGGAACAAAAGGTATTGTCAATAAATCAATCAAATTCTTCACCAAATATTTCTTTAAAAACATCTACCGATGGATCAGTAATAAACGATGATGCAAATAATATAAGTAAAATGTATGCTTCATCTTCCAAACTAAAAAACAAATCTTACGATAACGAACAAATGATACAAGATATTACTGATGGCCCGTTGGTAGAATCTAGACCATCTACAACTAGAGTACTGAGATCTTCTCTGCGTACTAGTAAAAATAAATCATTAAAATCAGATAAAAATGTAAATAATTTATCTATTGGTGCTACTAGAACTTCAAAAAGCATAGTTAATTTTGATAATAGTTCTGATAATTCATTGTTTTGGACAACTTTACCAGACGAATCTACAAACATATCAAGTACCCAGAATGTAAATATGAATACATTTCAAACGCCCAAAAGAAATAAATTATCTATTGCAGAAAATATAGTTAATACAATTAAAATCATGTCTATAAATAATAAAAAATCCACTCATCCAGGTGCTTTTGAACTTGATGATCATAATAATGGACCATTAACAAAATCATATGTAACACGTTCATATAATCGCAGTCCTTCAATTTTAACTTTAGTTTTTGGTGGACAAAAACCCTCAGAGTCAATGTCATCGCTCACACAATCTCCCTCTGAATTTATATTTGATCAATCACAAGTTGAAGAAAATGTAAAACAAAAGTTTAAATCTCTGTATAAGAAAGAATCTTGGATTACCAAACGTCTTTACAAATTCTTAATTATAAAACTTCAACCAAATTATAATATATATTCGGTGAAGTATGCAGAAAAGTTTGTCAAATATTTAGCACGGCTATTAAAACAAATTTACAATGATGAAGTAAATTTACAGTTGTGTACAGATATGTTGAGGTACCACATGGCGAGGTATCACATCATCAAAGATACATTTGATTACTTAGGGTTTTTGACTGATTACATACCTATGGCATATTATAAAAAATTAGTTCCTGGGTGGAACCTTGAAACATCAGCAGTCAAATTTGATCCACAAAAATATTATATTCCTCTCATGGATGATGAAGAATTTTTAAATTATATTATGGAACACCTTAGTGAAGCTTGATTAGTGTTTTTTTATATATATTTTGTTATTATTAGAAATAGATCAAAGAAGATATTTTATTTTAAAGTTTATTATTTATTTAGTTGTCAGTTTAATATAATGTACTGATTTGAATTGAGGTTTGTACTTTTTTTTTTTAATACTTGTCATTTGTAATATTTCACAACTGAACTTTTTAACAATAAAACTGGATTTTTTAGAAGTTGTGTGAATTTGTTTTGTACTTAAATATAGTATTCTTTTAATGGTATTCAAATGAATGAAATCATTAGTTAAGAACTTTATATCTTTTTCCACAGTTGTCACATTGACTGCCATGCTTTGAATTTAGATGATTTTGTATCAAATGATATATCAGTTAACATAAACAAATTAAAAATGTATCAAATATTGCTATTTAATACAATAAAAATAAAAGAAATTAATTTATTCAAAATACATGATATAATGCTGTAGGAAAATCTTTTCTCATGGCAGTCAATGTGTTAATACTTGTACTAACTAAACTTTTTTTTAAAGTCTCAGCTTAGCAATGAATTTATTGATTGTACAACAATGCGTATATTTTTTGTGTCTGAAGACAGCCTTTATCTAGAAGAAAAAATGCTCTGATCATCTATTTTGGCGGAAGTTAGAAAATTAAATCTAGTTGGAGGTCAAAATTTGAAAAATCTCATTACTATTTAAAATAATTGAGAGACGAAAAAAAATATGAAAATTTGTTAAAATTTTAATTTTAATTTAAAAACTACTGTTACATAACTTAGTCACCAAAAAGTTAGACCGTCCGTGTTTAGATTTGTTTTAGGTTTTCAAACATTGATATATTTTGCAATGTTTCTTCCAAAAATAAATATGACTTACTTATTATTACTATCTGCAGTGTTAATATAATTCACTGTATGATGCGCATTTGTAACAAGCACCTAGGCTTCTCTTGAACATTTTGTTAATTGTACTGTAATCTGTTATTCCTATTTTTTACCTTTTGTTTTTTATATGTTGTCATTTTTGGTCCATTGTATTGTTTGGCGTCTACTTACTTAGTAATTATGTTATATTGTTCAAATTTATTATTATAAGATATTGTATTGTACTATTGGGCTCCTAGCCCATTTCATAATAAATAAAAATAAAATAAAATAATATAAAATATGCTAGGCTGGCACACCATTTTCTTTCAGAATCATTTGAAATATCATTGAATTAAAATTTAAAACATTGATTGAAGTGACCCAATCGACAACTACTGTGCAGGAGAACGGTATCCACTAGCTACTTTTTTCAAACTATTTTGTTTCACACGTGCCAGAAGTCACACATAGGCTAAATTTTCACATCAAGCTAAAATATTTTTTTTCATTGTTTATAAAAAAAAAATTAACAATAAAATTTTTTGAAATTTCTTAAAATTAAATAGTTAGTTACAAAAGTTTGGAACTCACTGCTTCCAGATATAATATTTTGTACTTGGAAAAAAGTGGTTCATTCCAAATAAACTCAACATTTGTGTCAAATTTCATGTGTGAAAATTTATCTTCCACTGTGAATTACTCCAAATCAAAATGTAGGAACATAATATATTATTGATAAGCTAATGGCTGCTTGTGTTTCATAACATTTAACACTGCCAAAATACACAACTGATATTAAAATAATTTCAGTGACTTTTTTAAGACCTGTCACACCAAGAAAAACTTTTTGGGTATCTATGAACATATTATATTCTTGACCTGTGAATTATTTTCAAACTGATAACAGAATATTGGTATGTGAACAGAAAAAGGGTTTGTCTTCCCCGGTAAAGAATATATCTGGATTTGACGATCGCAATTTATAATTTAATGAGCAGTTGTCATATCCTACAATTAATATTGTATGCTCAAGGTTGTGACAGGGAATTTTTTTTTGGCAAATTCTATGTACTTAGATAAAAAGAGTCAATAACTCATGTTTTTGGAAATTCAGAAAACATTTTTATCAATTCTAACATAAAAATTGTCGCAACTGGTGTTATACCTATGTTCTGTGTTTATCTTTTTTAAGGAGGGTGATCAAAAAAAATATAAGGCACACAGAAACAGAAGGCTAAGTACTAATGTGACTATAATATTTAGTTTATAGTACAGTAGAAACATTTATTGTGACATCGGTTTTAATGACCTTACTTTTATTGAAGGTTCTGGCTCCTATATTGTATGTACTAATTTATATTGATTATTATGACGTCTATATATACAACTATACGATGGATGGTATGACGGTTATTTTTGTTTATATTAGAATAATCCTGCATCTATAATGGCTATATTCAACTTCTATCAAAAAGTAATATTATAACAACCAATAATACTAAAAACAAATTATAAAGAAATTGAAAAAAAAATACTGCATGATTTTTATACAAGCTAAGATAACAGATTTTTTCAATACAATGTTCATTTATTTTTAAAATAATAAAACAACTTTTTCATGGATTTTGCTTTGTATTTATTGAAGTCAAGGTTTAGTGACAAAAATATGACACATCGATTTTAATTTTTAATACAATATTATGTTTGCATATAAATATAAGTATAAATCAGTTTTTAAATTTTATTTTAACATTTTAATTATAATAACAATCGGTTATTACAACCAATTTGGATATTCCCTGAAAAGTCATTAGAAAAATAAAACTGTCTGCATACAGTTAAAATTAAATTTCAAGTATTCAAATCAAATCTAAATTTTGTGGTGATAAAAATTTATATTTTTACGTTTTAGCAAGAAAGAGATCAATTATTTTGCTTTCCATTATAATAATAATTTTTATTCATAAATTACTACTTGAATTGTTTTTCACTATCTGGACTTGCTTTTACTATTCAGATTAGTCTTGTACATATGCTACGTCGTAATTGTATGTACTAGTAACTATAATATGATTCGGTTTAAAATTACTAGTATTCAAACACCTCTAATTACAATATATACAAAGAAAAATCATTATAATAAAATAATTTAATTTAAATTCAATCTTGTAATTTAATATGAATAAATTATAATATAATTGGAAATTTAACAGTCGTTAATTAAATCAATGAACACAATTATTAGAGTTGTTGAAATTAAAAATATTTATTTCAATTTAAAACTAGGGAAAATACTTAAGCAAATAATCGGTCATTGTCGATATACATTCTGTACATAGACATTTTTTAGCATGGTCTCAGCTCTGCTTTGGCAGATTGTCCATTCCCATTTGGTGTCTGGATGTTGGTATGTTTGATGTGTCCTGTATTGTTTGATACATTGGATTTGATGTTTGGTTATGATTTCTGTTATGTTGGTTCCATGCTTCATGTCCAATACCTCCTCTAACAATAACTTGTGATTGAGCTCCAAGATTAGGCGAATAGCGTTGGTGTTGCTGTGGATGTCTGGAAGAAGGTATAGCATAATTTTGATGATATCTATGCTGCTGGAGAATCTGATTATCCATAGACGGCAAATAGTTAGATCTGGGGGGTAATGATGTTTCAACATGATTATGATTAGGAGGGGCTGGTGCAGCTTGGTTTATCATATTTTGCGGAACCAATGGAATAGCTAATCTAGCATTAACAGCTAATAAATGGTCTCTACGTCTGGTAAATGTAGCCAATTCTTTTTCTAAGTCTATGTTTTCATTTTTCAGCTGATACAAACACGATAGTAATGATGCTACATCAAAATGTTGTGCTTGTTCCATTAACAATGAACCACCTTGCTCCCACTGACGTTCAAGTAGATCTTCTAAACTTTGAGAACTATTTCCAATCCCATTAGTGAACCATTCAGGACCAGAAGCATTTGACTGAGGAGCATCGGTAGGAGGCTTCTGAACATGACGATATAACTGGGGACCCATTAACAATGGTGGTCGATTTGTCGGTACATTATTTTCATTGAACTGCTTATGTGTCTTAATTTCTTCATTCAATGTATCAGTCATTTGTTGAGCCATGGTGGAATTTGGATTTAAAGCATTTCCCAACATATGTGGAGCGTCAATACTGGATTCAAAATACTTTTGGTCGTTTGCTTCTTTATTTTTATTAGGGATGGAGTTGGATACATTCATCATGTTTGGATCTTTAATCCATGTATTTGTCATGTTAACTGGAGGGATATTTGGATCCATACAAGATAAATTTGGTTCTTCAATAATTTTCAAGCCATCAGACTGTAATCCATCATTGACCATACAAACGTCCATTGAACTATCAATATTCTCACATTTTATCTCTTTTTCAGATTGTGTATCGTTGGGATATTGTTTAATACTGCCAACTGACACACTTTCCATTTTACCTTTTAGTTGGCGAGCAGGGGCTTGAGAATGGTTTGGAGGAGTACTTGGTTTGTCTTTGGATTCTTCATAAGTATTAAATGATGTCAGCTTTTTTTTTGATTTGGCTTGACCGTCATTGTCAATGTTTTCATGAGTAAATTCATCTAATGATATTTCAGATGCATTCTGTGGTCGATAGGGGGCAATGTGCTTTATTTTTAAATTGTTATTTTTCTTAAGTTTTGAATAATGGTGTTTACAATATCCAACATACTGTACATTACGCCCGTGGTTTCCTGCTTCTTCACACAACAATCCAACGTTTTGTGCACAAGTTACATGGAATCCTAATTTACAACCTCCTTTTTTACAAGTCATGCAAGCTCCATAAGCTGAAACTTTAGGTTCTCTATTCTTTTCTTCACAAATGTAGCAAATCTTTTTAAATCTATCAGATGGTATTTCACTTAATTTTATTGGTTCCATGATGTGAACATCTATAAACGTCACTTCAGGAATAAACAAAGCACATACAACATGAGCCCAGTTCCCATTTTCTGTCGGTTTGAGCGCGCCGTCTTTAGATGGACATAATTCACAAATCACCTTAGCACTTGGATTTTTTTTAAGAGCCACACACTTGTTACAGTACCATGATCCTTTTGGTACTACTCGAATTCCATAGCAAGCTTTGTGTACAGCAACATTGCAATTCCGGCCATCGCAGTATACCAAAGGGTTATCGTCAAACGCTTTGTCTTCACTACATACGCTACAGTTTCCCAACATTTCTTTCATTGCTTTACCTAGAAAAAAATTAATTCAATTTTAGTCGTATTATATTAGGTGCACTCAAAAAAGTTTGTATAAAATATTTCAAAATACCATAAAATAGGTATGCGAATAAATCATGGCACAAAATAGAGTCCTACCCAATTAACGTTGATACATTCAATTTGTTTTGAAATAAAAATCTGGAAACGCACATTTAAATTGCAAAGGAATAAAGCGCCTATTCGATCATTACGTCGATGTTCGGTACAGTAACGTAGTCCGTACTACAGCCATATGATGTTCAAACATAGGTACCAAACACCATAACAACTTACTCTCTATACTTCTTGACATCAGACCCGCCGACTGCGGCCGTAAATCATTGAAAAATGTTATGTACACACACACACAATAGTCTCTGTTATCACGCAATAATCAATAATGCATTATAATATTCCGTCGACTAAACGGCGTTGGGTGGGCACGGTAGTTGTGGGTGCGAGACGACAATCAAAACAGTAAACAATACTCACGACTCATAAGAAAAACTGCTGGTCGCACGCCAGTTGTACATATTAACAACAATGGATGTTTGACGTTCGCGGGTCATGAGCGATTGGAAGACGTCTGCGCCCGGCACCGGTCGACGAAACGATCGGAACGAAATTCAAATATTCGAAAAACCGAAGACGACGCGCGACGAACGGACGCCAACGAAAAGCGTGCGACAAAAAAAGGGAAATAACAATTAATCGGCGAGCAAACGTTAGTAAAACTGGTTATTATCAGCGGCGGCCGTCTGCGGGCCACACTATAGACGGCGGCGGCGGTCGGAAACTCCAGGCACTCCCGCACTCCCGGCCCAGTGTCGTGCGCGGCTGGTAGTTGACCTCAACCGCACCGGAACGCGGTTATTACCGACGTGCGACGGAACCACGGGCTGCAGCCTGCTGCCGCTGCTGCTGGTATCTACCGACCGAGTTCGCGTTCCGTGTTGTCGGTCGTTTCTTCCATGCGCGCAATCGTTGGCCATCCCGTCGTAATCGGCCGTCGCGAAGTCGGAGAGAAAAATAATTGAACGGGGATAAAGGAAAAAACGAACTATCATCCGTCTTGTTTTAATTTTAATTTATTGTTATTATTTTTTTTTTTCTTTATTTCCCCCCCGTCTGATGAGTTGAAAATCCGATCCGCGAAATCGGCCGATGCCCGATTGTGTTTCGATCGCGAACAGCTCGAACTCCGCGGAACGCTCGCACGGTCGGTCGCGTGAGATCTCCCCGGAACGCGTGCGGTGTGTGCATTATACGAAATAAATTGTTAATGACCAGAATACGTCGCGGGACGACGACCACCGTAGCAGAGACGGAATCCGTGAAATGTCACGTCATGAAGGTAAACGCACTGCGATTCTGTTTTTCATTTGCTCGGCCCGCGGCCAGTCGCCACTCATCCCGGCCATGTTCCGCGAACGGCTCGCGAGTCGTCACAGCCGACGTGAATCATATCATTGTCATTTTTGAAATTCCTCTAATTTAATGGTCATGTACACGGTGTAGCTAGTTTGCCCTCTGTGGTGTCCACTAATCCGAACCCAAGTCTTGTGTCCAACACCCGTGTCGTCGTCGATAATAAGTGAACCGTTCGATTGTCCGACATTGATCGATATCCCGTCGTTTTTCATCTCGAATTTAGTAGTAGAATACACGATACGCTAATGTTTTGTGCTGTCGAGTGTTGTACGGTCAGGATGTGTATCAAAATTATCTGTAGCTTTGTTAGTCATGACTGCACAGTTATTATCTTATAGTAGTGCGTTAGGAATGCGATTAAAACGTATTTTTACAAATAGTATTTAAATACTATCAGCACGTACAAACATAGTAGGTAGTTTAATAATTTACTGTCAATAATATGGCAAAATTAATCTTTTGTTAGTGTAGAATAATGTTGTCACACCAACTTCTCAATCTTATCATATCTTATCGAATTAGGTATATTGTATACCTATGTTTGATTAATTTATTTTCAATAAAATACTATGAGTATTAAATGTATTAAATAATTATTTTACATTTAATTTTGTATATTTATCCAGTATCCATTTGAATGCAGATTTATTTCTAAATTTGTTGCCCGATCAGAATATTTTTTCATTGTAGTCATACTTCATACACTAAAAGACAGTATTGAATGTACTTAATAATCAATATGTAAAAAAACAAGAAACAGAATACCTACTAAGTAATTTATTACAAATTTGTATCGGTACCCACATATATTTTGATTTTAAATTAACAATTATTTCAAATATAATAATTAATTAACAATTGCTTGGATAATCATGTATTATGTACCTATTTATGTATTTAATTATTTTCAATTGACATTACATTTTTTATTCATTTTATTTTAAATTAAATGGTCCCAACACCTATTTTTTTTTTGCATAATACAACCATCAAGTTCACTTGAGGATAATGATCTACTACCTCTACGGTTTAGAGAAAAGAATATTTCCTGTGTTATGATAGTCTTTTCATATTTTGATAAGTTATTAAAATGATGTTATGGCCTTATGTATAGTCTGTCTTATAAACATACAATATACCAAATTTGTTTTCAGCAGAATCCATTTGTCATGTTAGTTATAATGTTATAGACTTATAGTATATTTACCTTTTATCAAATTACCTAGATGGTTAGAATCTATGTTTACTCATTGGCTTTTTTTACATTTTAATTTTAAAGTCAGATATAAATCTGTATAATATTGCAATTAAAAATACTTAAACATTTAAAATTAAAATAATGATAAAAAGATCATACATTCTGCAGGGTGGTAGTGTGGTATTAATTTGGATTTTTGACACAAAATATGTGGCTTATAAATTGAAATACATAACATGTTTTAACTAATTTCTAAAATAGGTAGGAACAAAAAAATTGTCCTATTTATATATGTTATTCATTTGAGATGTATACTAATCAAAATTCAATAATTTCTTTAATTTATATAATAGGTAACACAATAAGTGTATTGTATTAAAAATTAACTTTATTGACCAACTAGAACAATTCTTAATATTCCTATTTAGAATATTTTCAAATTTATTATTTGTTTTCTTACCCATTCAACATGGTTCACTAAGATATCTCATCAGTAGAATATCTGCTGTCTCACACATTTATTTTTTTCAATTTAAAATTTAATAGATGTTTTCTCCATTCTGTATAATTTTATTATTTCATCACATTTCTGTATTATTTACTGTTAGTAGTATTTCTGTCCCAGAAAACGAGGTTAATTATCATTCCCAAAAATCGTATACAGTTTGCAGACTAATAATATTAGAACACTAATGCCGAGCTCCACAAAATTGATCAATTGAATGGACCAATCATATTTAAGGAGTAATTAGTCAATTACTATTGATTCATGAAATGTTTAATGGTTGTTCAACATTAATAATGCCTTATCTAACTGTTCAACAAATTAATGTCAATAAATGACTCATATATTTATTATAATAACAAATTAAAAAGTATAAGTGCAGAATGCAAGCAAAAAATATAGATTCCATAGGTTTTGCTTGACATAAGTCATTAAACATTAATTTAACTGATCCTAGAAAATCCTAGAAACTAAAAAAATATTTCTTATGAATAAGAATTATTAATATAGATCATTTATATTTAATAATTATATTTTTCAATATTATGTTTCAAATATTAATTACTTACCATTTATATAAAATTATGTGTTTTCATTACAGGTGTTAGCTGTGATGCATGTATGAGAGGAAACTTTAAAGGGCGTCGTTTCAAATGTTTAAAATGCTACGACTATGATCTATGTGCTAATTGTTACGAAGCAGGCGCAACCACACCTCGCCATTCAGTTGATCACCCAATGCAGTGCATTTTAACACGTGCTGACTTTGAGCTATACTATGGTGGCGAATCATTGGCATCTGATCAGCCACAAGCATTCACATGTCCTTTTTGTGGACGTATGGGTCTTACAGAAGTGGTGCTAACAGAACATGTCACAGTTGAACACCCAGATTCTACTACTGAAGTTGTTAGTTTACTTCTTAAAATAAATCCTTTAGCTGGTTTAAATAGAACCTCAAAATGGTACTACACTTAGACCTAGTTTTTTTAATGAATTCTTTATTTCTATTACGTACAGAGTTAATAAATAAAAGAATATTTTACATTTGTTGTAAATAATACTCTATATTTTAAAATTTTAAATATGTTTTGGTTATATCAAATAGTATTACTATTTTACTATAGATACCTAAGAAAAAATATTTTATTTTTTAACATTGAAAACATTTTTCTTGACATAGTTTTTGGATATAAAAAAGTTACAGCTATAATATATAGTAATATAATCTATGAATAATAATGTTGTAGTATGCAATGATATTAAAATATGTTTGTAAAAACATAAATACCCTACGAAAGACATTATGTTCCATACTAAATTCTAAAGACAGCCTTGAATTATAGATATGTTTTAAAAGTATGGTTAAATTTCATTGTCTCTTAGTAAAATTAAAAGTGCCTATTAATATTATGACACGTATTATACTGTTTATCATGAGTTAGGAATTTATTATACAATTACTGTACTGTTGTGTTAATACTAATAAGTAACTTATTATATTTAATTTAGGTGTGTCCAGTTTGTGCAGCACATCCAGGAGGTGATCCAAATTTGTTAACTGATGATTTTTCGGTTCATTTACAAATGCAACATCGTGCCAGTCCAAGTGTTCCGAGGGATTTAATTTCATTTTTAATATCCTTTTTATATAAAAACTTTTATTTTTTAATCATATTATCTTTCAATAACACGAAAAAACAGTATGATTGTGATATTTACTTTTTAAAGAAATTATAATTTTTCAATAAGTTGCATTATGTTTTACTAGTAAATTATAATCAATGCATAATATAAAAATTATGAAGTTATTTGGAGGTAGTGATAAAGGCTATGGACATTAATGTAGAAGTAAAAAGAGCGAAAGTAAAACCAAAGAAAAGATTAATAGACAGAATGGAAAGTAGCTGGTATGAGTTAAGAAGTTAAGACAGAGCCCTATGAAGGTGAAGGACTAGAGTGAAAGACCTCATATTTTTGAGACCTATGGACAAAACAAAAAAAAAACAATGCATTATTATTTAATTACATAATCTAATTATTTTTAACATGTTTTTCCTTAACTAAAGCTATTACGACGAACCTGTTGCAAGACATTCTGTTCGGCGTATACCACAGTCTGCAAGAGGTATGGGAAGTACAAGGGTTCGAAGAGCAATCAATTTCAGGTACCGGGCAGCAAAGTACGGACAATTTAATTATATTTATTCAAACAGTAGTCTTTTATAGCTTGAAATTTAAAAAAGAAAATAAAGCAATACATTTTTTATTAGTTTGGCTAATGCATTTGTTTCTAATTGCTATAGATATTTTTGTATTATTATTATTATATGCTATTTTTGAATTACATATATTAAATTGTTGATGCGTAAAAAAACAGTTGTTCATATATTTTTTCAAATGAATAGTTATTAATATTATTCAAATGCATTCTAGTGGTGGAACGAGAGATGGTTCGGATCCAATTGCTGAACTACTATCACAGTTAAGTGGAGTTCGTAGAGCACAATCAAATAGTGTGCCTGGTTCGTCAGCAAGCAGCTCACAAGGCACTCACAATGTTTCTTCACAGCTGCAACAGTTGCAGATGCAGCTGCAGCTTGAAAGACAACAAGTCAGGGTATTGTATATTAGTAATAATTTAAATTTTTGTTGCATAATTTATTTCATTTTAAAGTTTTAATAACCTTTATAATATATACAAATTACAATAGTTGTATTAAAAATATTTTATGGTGATAGGCTGCTAGACAACAACTAGAACGTTTACCTCGTCGCCAAGGACATGGCTCATCTGCAGCAGCTGCATCATTAGCTAACAATAATATAGTTGGATCCGGAGCACCAACACAAGCTGCTGGTACATCATCAAACTTACTTAGTATTCAAGTTGTGGATTCAAACTCTAACCAAAATCAGTCTGCACGTAATAGTTCATCACAATTTCTAATCAAGTATGTATTATATTTTTTTAACTTTTATTATTAAAAAATAGAACCATACTTAAGATTTCCCCATAAATTGTAATTTAATGTTTTTTTATTAGAATCCAATTTTGAGAAAAATATTTGGATAAGCCATAAGCACCTATGTAAAATATTATTTAATATTTTAATGTAAAATAAATTATAAGAAACTACAAGTTTTTGGACTTTTGACACCCAACAGTTATAAGTTATTCAGATATTTCACACCCAAAATATTGGATAGTTAACACAAAGTGTGGCGTGTAATGATTGTAGCTTATATTTGACTTATTAACTTATATTAGTTTGTTAAAGGAGCACACAACACAAAAAGTGCTTTCTTTAAATTATTATTAAATATTAAGTTATTACAATTAAAACTATTAAGTATAATTTGGTCAAATTTTATATATTAAACAAAATATATTTATGGTGTATAGAATAGCTGAGTGATGTCATTGTTTTTGACTTGCAAGTAATTCCCTATTTTACACATGTAAAAGTTGCTCAATTTACACAATAATTTACCACCTTGAAAATTATATTTTTGGTGTTTGATTTATGTAAAAAATTGTTTTTATGTGCTTAAGATCATAGAAGTATTAGAATTGCCATTTTTAGTTTTCTTTTGTAACTATA
>PVMI01004274.1:0-19828 GCA_008528875.1 Aulacorthum solani | reverse complement strand
CGTATATAGAATTTAATTTCGTCGGTTGGGCGTGTTATAGAAATCCAGATTTGGGATTCTCGACACTCGACAGTATAATTAATAATAACCTTACACTTTTACTTATGGTTAGGGGGGAGGTACAGGTAAATATACCACAGGTGAGTTTAGGTTGTGTGACGTTTTAAAAATTAATTTCGATAATTTTTCGGTGGGAATTAACGTAGGGAAGGTTGATCACATGATCTGCAGTGTCTACACTTACCTAAATAGTATTATTATTATTGTTTTTTTTTTTTAATATATATGTACACTATTACTATATACTTATAGCTTATATGTACTTAAGTTTTTAACGAGCCAGGGCTAATTACATAAATATTGTATAATAATGATAATTATTATTTTTATTCTGATAAAATAAAAAACAATGCAGTATAATATTCAAAATACTTACTGCTATGTTCACTAAAATAATGACATTAATGTTCTTAATTACATAAAAAATTACGGTGTCAATGAAAACTACAAGATTTTTGTATACCTTTTAAATATTTATTTTAATAAAATGCTAATAATGGTACAGCAGTACAAAACTCTGATCTCAAATAGAGTAGCCTCGCCTTGCATGACTTAGGTCAGCCTTTTATATCCTGTACGAGTTAGTCACTCTATAGAGGCTACATAATATCGGATGTATTGTTTCATGAACCTTAAAACCATTAATCATCAAGCTCTAAAAACCATTCAAAGTAAAGCTTATAGTGCGGTCTGAAAGTTTGAATAAAATGTTAGTATATTTTTTTTTTGTATTCTTAACAACGTTTTTAATGTAATAATATTGACATACCTTAAGTGTATATAATAAAGTGAAACTTCGAATTTTATCGATCTCATATAATAATATGTACTTATACTCAATTCTTTCTACAAGTCTTAAAATTATATAATAATCCAAAAAAGCTAGCATTTTTTTGAAATAATTAAATCTATTTAATATATTATTAATAGTAAATTAGATATACTAATCGGTATGGCAAAAAAATAAATATATCAAAGACACATTTTAAAGATGTAGAAATGCAATGCATTATTAAAACGTGAATAATACAACCGCAACCCGCAACCCGCAACGAAGGATACTAAATAATTTGTCACTTTGTGGGGAAGTGTTTGAACTAAAAAAAAAAATTAATTATTTATTATTACGCCTTATTAAGTGTGATTATACGTAATTGCACCAACCCGGTCGGATTGACGACGACGGAGATCTACGCAGACCGCCGACCCACTAAAGCGACATGCTTACGTCCACTGTATATATTCTATTCTAATACAATATATTATTATACAGTGCGTTTATTATATGAATACGTTTTTTTTTTATTCCACTATATAGCACTGTAGTAGTATTAGTAGTAGTAGTTAGACCATGTTTTTGTCCGGATTCGCAGAAGATAAATTCGACTGCGTTAATAATTAATAAAACGCAGGCTCTTCCCGCTGTCCGGTCAGTCGTAAACCGCTATAATGGAATTGCACACGATCGAAAAACAGAATAATATAGTGTCCGCAATAATAACGAACAATAAAAACGGACGTATCTCTAGGGGTGGGTCTGTCCCCGAAATCCCGAGCAGGCTCGTGTCGGGGGTAGAAGGGCGGTGAAGGTGCGAGCGTGGAGGACGAGAAAGCTTTTACTTTTGTTTAAAACAATATTCGAAAAGCTACCACCGCCTCCACCACGGCCACACTCACCGACAACCCCCACCGCTTTGGGCAGCATAATTTAAATGGCCACGGTACTGCAGGTCGTATTATAGTGATAATAATAATAATAATATAAAACAACAAAAGTAGGTAGGTAGGTATATAATAGTATTATACAATATGCATGGAGGCAATAAGAGGTAATAAAATTGTGTTTATTGAAAAATGACAGGTCCACCGATTTCGCGTCGGACGCACAATATGTGTTTTTTTTTTATTCACTGTTATTATTTAGTTATTTTTTAGTACCGGCGGAAGTAGTCGTAAATTGACAGTACGATTTTCCGTTCTATTTCGAATTTCTAGAAAACAATAATGGACTTTTAAAAGGCGTCATATATTGTATTGAACACAATAACGTGGTGTATACCATACATTACCATAATATATATAATAGTATACCTATACGAATTACATCATGTAGGTTACACGCATAACAAATAGGTTTATATATAATATAATTAAATGGCTTATATTGGGAAATAATAAATTCCGTTCTTAAAGTGGTAAAAAAAATGTGTAACTTACTTTATAGAAAATTATATGTAAAATACGATTTCATACTAATATAATGTATTATCTACACACACACACACACACACACATATATATATATATATGTATATATATATACATGACAGTGAGAAAATTAAACTAAGCGTTTTAATTTATACCTTAGTGAAATTTATATCTCGCTGGCTGAGTTTGTTTATTCAACAAGGAGGAAATAATGAAAAAAATGTTAATTATATCAAAGAAACGAGAAAACGGGGAAAAAAATAATTACTACTATTAACATTGCTGTACGTATACTATAACGAAAAATATATTATAAGCAAGCAGAATTTGTTTTTATTATTTTTAAGGCGGCAAAAGCGTGTTTATCAAAATTTGAGTAATTTGATCGTGTTAATCACAAAATATGCAATGAATGTAATATGGTTTTAATTACCTAGTCATAGAGAAAAAATATTTTGTATAATATTTGTACAAAATAACATAAAATTTAGTATGAGAAAAATATCGTAACGGTAAACAGATGGTCCTTACCTATAATAGAGATGTTAAAATGTGTGAAGTGGAGTTCAAGCCTTGAACAGTTTGGATCACCTACTGGATTCTTACTTCTTAGGACTACTCAGAAAGTTATGAATATGAAAACATATCATTTAGATTTAAATTATAAAAAGTTAATTATTACATACTAACTAATTCTTAATCTATAATACGATTATTTCACACTGAGTTATTCTTAGTAAATAGATATACCCTGTACGTATTTTGTTATTTACATATTATAAGCATATTCAAGCATTGTGGATAATATGCACTTGATATTAAAACCAAAAAATGTAAATTATAAAAAATGGGTATTTAATTAAAAACAATGATAGTTAAGTATTGTTAGTATGCACTCGATGTTGAAATAAAAAAGTGTAAATAATAAAAATTGAATATTCAATTTTAAAAATGATAATTAAGTATTGTTAATACTCACTCGATATTGAAATTAAAAAAAAATTAAAATTGGGTATTTAATTAAAATTAAAAACAATGATACCTAGTTGAAATTTATATTAATATACAACATATTTTAGTTTTTCAAGTCACTTTACGCCCAAAAACAAAGATCGAAAAATGATCACTGCAAAAAAATATTATAGCGCTAAATCCTCTCATCTATATTATGTAGTAATGTTAGTAGTTTTGACAACGCTTTATGGGGGAGGCGAATTAAGTACCATGGCACAAAAAATAATACAGAAACAATTGTTTTCGTTCTCGTGTTAAGGACTGCAGTTAAAGCAAATACTTGTCTTTTTATGGTTTTTGTGTTTAAAAAATTATATTATATTTTATTTATATTTATTACCTATATTTAAAATATTGATTAATGTTTATATTTTAAATTATAATATACAAATACATACTATGGTTTTGAATGAAAAATAGCTTATGCTAAGAAACAAAAACCGAATAATGATTACTGAAAAAAAAAATAATGGTTACTATATTCTTCCCATCTAAATTATATTATAATAACAGTAGTGGTATAATTAACAATACTTCAGTGGTTGGGAGGTACCATTATAGCACAATAAATAGTACGGAAATAATTGTTTTCATCATCTTGCTGCCTCAGTCTGGCCAAGCTGCTTACTTACCTTTTTATTATTTTTATATTTTAGTAATTATATTTTATGTTATTCAAATTAATTGTTATATTTTTTAAATATTGATACAGTTTATAGTTTTTTTTTCTTTCTATTTTTCAATACTTATATTATTATTATTATTATTATTAAAGAGAACTATAAAAACCGAGTCCCGAGAGGGAGCAGCTAAAGATTGCCTCTTCCTCAAAACCACCACTGTATAATAATGCACGTTATTGTTAAGTTACAATCACACTTTTTTTGTACCCTACATTCTAGATAAAATCTCAAACACCACGTCGAAAAAAATTTATAATGATGAAGTAAAATAATCACGTTTTCAATGGCATGTGACTAGTCTTTCCCGTTTCCTTTAAGTTTTATCGGTGTACTACGAATTGTATTATTATTATCTTTCATCAGTATGCAATTAGTTATTATAAAATACACACTCGGCATACACAGCAAGGTTAATTATATTATATAGATCACCCATAAATGTTAGTTAAGGAGAGTTTATTTTATTATGTCTCGAAATAATAATTCGTGTAGGCATGACACTGAACCTCGTTTGCTTTATCTTTCACCACATAACAACTGGCATAAATGATAACCTACGCACGCGTAAAGTTTATGTGGCCCAAAATTTTTTTTTTTTTAATTAATAATTTATTACTCGATCAGCAAATATATTTTGGTTACGTTCGGGAGCATTATTTTCGGGCTGTAAACCAAATTTCGTTTAATAAATTAAAACGATACAACGATACAATGAATGCATAATAATGGCCACCCGTCATAATGAGGGAGCGAAATAGAACGGAAAATTGATTATTTAAAATGTAATTTATATATTATTTAGAATCGAAAACAATGAATATTATAATTACTACCCACGTTTGTAGAAAACCTACATAAAATAATAATTTTCTTTATAAATAAAATAGCGCTCCACATACGGAGTATTTATTATTAAACTAATGAAAATGTAAGAGCATCCATGACATCTGATAAGATAATTTCATTAGGGGAAGTCCCACGAGATTCGAATACAACGAAATGGTAAAAAATACAGTTTGATATTAAAATGTATGTAATGATATTTTCATGAAATTCCTTCGGCTTGCGTTTTATTAATATTAAAAACATAAAAATAATACAATCCCTGATACGAAGTGTATATAATGTACGTGCAATATTAAGAGTTTCTTAAAATAATTAACAATTTAGTGTATTAAAAGAATTATACATAAAATACTAAAATACATATTTGGATAGCTCAAATCATAGTCGTCAGTCACAAATTTGTTCTCTTATAACATTTTTATACCGATAAATTTCGTTGAATCGTAGAGTATTATTAACCTAAATAGATAAAGTCTTTACTTACATAATTAGAACGCATCTTTTGGAAAAAACTCTCCTAAACCTAATAGGTAACTACTGTAATAGTTTATTACAATATAATATCGTATTTCTATTAATATTTTATTACTTCATAGCTTCAATCAATACAACCTGCACACTCAAAAAATCAATTTTAAAGTATTGGAAACACTCCTTGTACTGTACGCTAAACGCCACTGAATAATCATATTTTAGTGAGTTATACACAATATTATGTCTTTACAAATTCATGTTGTACTTGATAAAATTAACTATAAAAAAATATATTTTCCTAATATATTTACCCAGCCACACTCCTTTCAAATTTTCCAAATTTTTCTACGCAAATATTTAGCAAGTGATTTGCATGTATTTCTACGATCGTTTCTGAAATGTGTACGGTACCAGTTTAACTGGAAAATTCAATTTTCTATGGACGGGGCTATAATATAATTATACTATGTAATATTTTACATTTGATACCTCTCAGGTCAGTTGTTGTAAAATATATTTTGTTCTTGAGTCAAGAATCTTGACAAACTTGATGTATATAATCAATGTATTATAATATGTTCAAATAATAAAATATTAAAATTTTCCATTTCGCATAGCAAATATGTAAATACCTACCTACTTAGACTTACCAAGTAACCATGACGACTAACTTGTTACGGGTACATAATATACTGTACCTACACATTTTTATCATTATATCATACAACTTTTTGCCATACAAAATGGGACTCTTATATTATGGTTTATATTAATTTGGAAATGTTAATTTTTGGCATAGTTAATAATATGTGCACCAATTGTTTCAAGTATTCGGCTAATGGATTGGAAATTGAAGTTGAACACACTTAGTATTTCAAAATGCGCTTACTGCTTTTAGAGAAAACTTGAAACTGCAGTGAATGTAGTTAAACATTGTACGCATAACATTCATAAAATATCTAGATATCAGATTGAAATCTAATTTTATTAATTTTAGAAACTAACAAAAATATGAAAATATATATTATAACATTCGTCATAAAAATTTAATATTTTAATAAAAAAAAGCATTAAAATGTATTTTACATGTGTTCTATTTAAAAAACAAACACTCACTAACAATAGCTTACAAATATCTATTACATTTTTGGTGGAGGTTTGTGTTAATCGTATTGTTGATAAAAATCTTAAATTATCAGCCGTAGGTTGCATTGATTATTTTTATTATAAAACTACCTATATTATTATTTATTTCTGATATATGATCAAAATAATTATACCGTTGACTATAGTTATACATAATTTGTTAGCAATAATAACTCTTTCTTTAACTACTAAATAAAGAAATAATTCAATCACACATCAATGTACCAACATATTCATCGTACAACCCGTGATATAATAGTTTAATCAAATTAGAGGCGATTGATCAATATTATAATATTATTCATATTCTAGTGATTAAATAATATATTTTGACTCACTTTTAGTAATTGAAAATTGTAATCAAATCACGCATAATGTCGCATATATCATACAACTTGGTTATATATTTCGTTATAGAAATGATAGTCCATATCATATATAATTTAATATCAAATATTAACAATATATGGCAGCTGATAGGTATTTGTGTATTAATTAGTTTTTGAATTTAATTAGTGATTTCGTATTATTTTATACTACATACCATACTAACTTACTAAACTATACACAAAGATAATAAAATGATACGAATTCGTCATATTTTAAATTGATTTAAATGTTACTCTTGAGTAATATTCAAGACTAAAATAATAATATATTATAAGCTAACGACATGATCCCGATAAATTGTGCAAATATATTTCAACTCGTATTCAGTATAGTGTTGTAGTCGTTTCTTTTCTTTACCGAGGGCTGCTGCTGTAGCTGAACATGGTGAAATAAATGCAATTTAAAACGCTTAATCGATTTATTTCATACTTCAAGGATGTAGGTCGAAAACGCAATACATTTGGTACGCGAGTACTTTGAACTTTATTCCGACCGGTCCGGGCGTTTGAATTCCTCGGTGCTGAATGATAGCAAATTGACTGGGCAGTCGTGGGTCCGACAGGCGCGAGTTTCCGGACGTGACCGGACTCGGTGTGAATAATATCCTACGTCGGCGTCCGGTCCATTTCACGATTAACCCACATCGATTCTCTTAGTCACGCGTCGGGTCATATCTATCTTATATAAAACACAATTCACGTGTCCGTGTGTCTATCCATATATAGACAATAAAACGACTACGTAATGCATACCCTATTATATCTGCCATAAATGGAAACTACAGTTATAAAAAAGTTTATGGCGAACGGTGGACTCGGTCGTGGTTGAGAGAAATTTGTATTGTAAACACACATTCCTTGTCATTTGTTATACATGAAGTACTCACAATTAAGCATATTTATAGTATTGCCATAGTATGGCGGAACTAGGAAGTAAAATTATACCTAGTGAATAACTAATTAATATTCAGCCCCCAAAAATACTTGATTTGTGGAGTTGTTATACCCTTTCTAGATAATTAAAGTACTGTGTAACGTATACATTTTTATCTGCTGCATTTACAAACCAGTTGATAGAAATCGACGGACTCAAATGTGGTTGGGACAGTTTATTTTTATTGTGAACGCACCCGTTATTCTCAAACATGACGTACTCAAAATAAAGCATATCATGTTGATTATTATCTCATAGATCATGTATGGCAAAACTAAGAAGTAATTATAGTTAATTAGTAATTATCTTAATGGTATTGAAACCCAAAAATACTCTGACAATTAATTTTAAATATTATTATTTATTATAAGTTATGTGTTACATAGTGAAACTGTAACAGTTATATAATTAATCTATGTTGTTTTAAGTATGAAATAAAAGTATTATATTATAATAGATTAAGATGTGCAACATAAATTAATATTATTGAAATAAAATACAATTTAAAAAAAAAGTCGAGTTATTGATAAAAAATAAAAATATAAACTATCAAAAAAGTCTCTACTCAGACAGTCAGTCATGCACATCAACACTATCACTAAGACAGCGTCAATTATTTATAACAAGTTTCGCTCATGTTCTCCGCCCTATCCCAATACTCTTGTTTCCCAACTAAATTCCAATACATTACCTCGCCATTTAACCAGATGACTGAAACTTAGACGGTAAAGACCTAATTAATTAATTTAAAAAAGTTGTTAAATGTTAGCGTTTGGTGTCTTGTTTGATTCTGGTCATATAAGAATTCGCTACACTGTTCACATAATATTAGTGAAAATATAAATAATAATCGTAGTTCGTATATTCTCTAAAAAATGTAATAAAAATACAGTTTAAGTACCTATATTATAAAAAATTTTAAATTTTATAAAAAAACATGAAGACAAAGTTACTGGATAACAATTCAGTTTATAGGAATTCTCATTATTTTTTCTTGATGTAAAATTGAAATAAAATAGTATGGTCTTTAACTAAAAAAAATATTTAAATATGAAGTCTACAGAACCGTAAAATTCACGATTTGGAAAAAAACAACATTCTTTCTTCAATGTAAAAATGCCTTGAAAAATCATTATCATATTATTTTACAATAGTAGTTAACTTAATCAATCTTAGTTTTGAATATTTTTATTCATGTTTCTACTTCGTTATATTATATAAATAAAAAAAAAAATTAAAAATAATTTTTCATTGTAATATTACATATGATTTTGAAACTTATACCCTCGAAGTTACATTTTTTTAAATTTTTAACAAGCATTAAAGTGTTTAAACTATAAATTACATTTTTACTTGTGAACTACTTAATTATTATTATTTAGCAAAAACTTAGAAATTAATTGAGTAAGGCTATTTTCTTTGTCTATATTAATTATATTACGGTTCAGTGAGTTAGTGTATAATAATTAATAACGATAAATTTAATACTGAAATCAAAATTTGTATTACATTTTATAAAGCAATATTTATACAAATACCATATTTCAGATCATAATTTCACATTAATTATGTTATTTATATTTTTTGTCAAACCATGTTAAAATTTGTTGAATTTAACCTAATCAAATATATCTAATGCTATCATTGATTAATGATAATAGTTTATCAAAGGAAAAATTGTAAATAATACGAAAGACTATAAACTATATAAAATTAAAATATTATGAATGAAATACTTAATTATTATTTTTTTTTTCATAACAATAGTTTAATTTTAGATTTGATTCTTATTAAATTCAAAGTCAAGGTAAAATATACTTACTGGAGTTTTCAAAGCAATTTATTGTGTATATTTTACTTTGGACCATGTTAATTTAAAAAGTAAAAACTTAATATTACTACCTAAACCTAGGTATGTAAATATCAAAAAGTATGTGTTGTTAACGTGGAATTTTGTTTTAACATTTTTATTCCTATCAAGTTTGATGCTTTAGTAATCAAAAGTTTTAGTGTTCACCGACCATAATATATACATTTAATAAAATATTTATGTTCAGGAAGTTATAATCATGTGATGATAGTTTGTTATTTTAATTAAAATGTCTTAAAACGATTTAAATTTTATTTTAATTAAAATTAATTTAATTTTCTTAAGCTACGGTAGTATTAGGTATTCAAAATTAAATGAAAATATACTAAATGTTTTATGTTTAAAAAAAAAAATTATAATAAAATAAAATACTCTATCTACTATTGCACCGCATAAATCGATTAATGTTTCTTAGGAAAAATAGATGTAATAACATTCGATTAAAAACTAATTTAATTTACCTTTTTGAATTTACAATATGAATGTAACATTTAACAAAAGTTTATTTTATAATAAATAGTATTATTTTGTACATGATACTGTATATTTTATTCAAAAGTACGCCATGCAAGATAGAGTTTCAAATGATAAATGTTGAATATAACAAAAGTTGTTGTAACATAAAATGATAACAAAAAAAAAAGATAAATCCATCACTGTTGATAATAGTTTGTAGATTGTAAATGATTAGGTACAAAATAATATCTGACTTAGGGAAATAATAATTATTTACAATTATGTTGAGGAACTGACAAGTTATAATATGATATGTTTTACTTAAGAAGATTTAATTTTTTTTTTTTACTTTACCATTTTTCTTTAGCAATCATGAAGGGATTCTAAAATCAAAATGTCAACATTCAAACAGCTCCGTCAGCCGATATTAAAAAACCTCTTTTTTTACCCACCCCTATTTCATACAAAGGTCTTATAGAACGGAATTTCAGTACCTAAATCCCCAAACGAGGTTTTTATCCAACGCGTATATGAATATACGTCAGCATTATATAAAATCGGATACAATTTAATGAATATATTAGGTGTTACGTAAATTGTTGGATTGAATTTATCCTTAAACAAACGCAAACATGTCAAAAGCACAACAAGTAAACTTAATACACGTATTTATGTGATAATACCAGAAACGAATGAAACCAATTATTTAATTTGAAGTAAGTAGTTATACATAAGTAACTGTAAGTAATTATAATGTACGTAATTGCACGATGCTTGTAATACCTACAACTACAGCATCAAGCGGAAAATCACGAAACGATTTTTAATTAAAAAACAATAATTAATTCGAGGACATTGGTTAAGGAAAAAACTTTGTGTTCCATGTATTTTTATGTCACCGTAACCACGTACCCGCACATATAGCCTTTTGTACAACCTGAAATAATTAAAACACTAACGGCGAATAAATAAAACATTTTCTCCGTACACCACAGTTTTCGCAGACGTTTTAAATTTGTTTAGTGCACGTATAGCTACCGCAGTAACCGCCCTTCGCCGCCCTTCGACAGTCACATTCGACGATGAGAATTCACAAATAAAACTCGGAGTATTCCCTCAACAGAAATAAGGTGTTTAGCAATAAACAAAAGAATTACGCCACCCCCGACCGACCGCCCTTACTCACCGACCACCATCCCGGCACGGTTACACGAAACTTGAGAATTTTTGTAGTTTTTATTTCCCCCTCCGTTAATTTATAGAACATGCCACGTTTTATGTTATACAGGAAGCAACTTTACCAATAACCGACGGGTCCCCGCACTTCCGGCCACGACGACGACGACCCGGGTCCTTTAAAAACCACTGCCGCCGAAGCCGCCGCCGTACAAAAGTCTCCACCCGGACGGCTTGCGTTTATGGCGTCTGTCGGACGCCTCGTGGTCCACACGCTCTTAAAATCAATGCTCATAACGACGGTCGACGAATATTCAGAACGAAAGAAGAAAAAAAAATCGTAAGACTCGCCACATTATTGTTTTTAACGCGAGTGTGCATTTTTCTCTGTTGCGATTTTCACGGTCGAGTCTCGAGAATGGCCGACATACCTCCGGGCTCACGTGGTCTTCCTTTGGCCTCCAGTGATAATCAGTTCGAAAATGAGTCATCCTCTAACCCTGCATCACCATAGATATAATATGTATGTATGGAGTTCAAACTGCGTACAGTTTCGCTAACGAATATTGATTGCACGTTTCTCAATCATCCGCTGTACGGCTGCACTGTCAGTCCATCCGTTCGTCCGTCATGTGTCTGTCTGCATGTCCGTCAGAATGTATTTAGGAAAACAATACCCACCGGAGACGATTTTCCTCGTTTACGCCACTCGAATTCGTCGGGGAAACCTGCAGCAGCAGCAGTAGCACCGAGGGAAAACCATTGCGTTGTTGGCACGTCTTACAGATAAAACCGTCGAATCACTCTTATTATTTGTTATTGTTGTGTTGTATACTTATTGTTTGTTTCCAGACCATACTTTTTCTGAGGTACTAAGACGCACTTTGCTATCGTTCTTCGATACGACTGACCTAACGATGTTCAGTAGCAGCCAGCAGCTGTCTAATACGCATCAACCCACTATAGCACTTCGATCAAATCGAGGATCAAATCAACAGTTATACTTCAATAATATACAATTATTTAGTAAGTGCGATGTACGATTCGAACTTTAAAGCTTTAAAGTCTTGGGATTTCGTAAACACATTGAGACTAAATTGAGACTTGGAAAATTAAAGGTTCCTAAATTTGATAAGTTTTCAAATAATGCATTGGTCGTTTGGAATATTAATGATTTCAGATAGTAATCAGGTATTAATAATTTTACCAAATTTTAGATGAAACCAAAACGTATTAACATTTTTATTTCATCTGAAAAATGTTGTTACAGTATATTATATATAAACTGTATTATATTCTCAGATTAACTAAATATAATATTACGCTTTGTAACCTTCAAAAAAATATTTTATTTATTACAAAATTACAATGATATAACTAATATCATTAATAGTTGTAATGTTTTAGGTACTAAACATAATATTATTCATGTTACACAAATAATTTATAAAATTTAATGATAGCACTTAAATGTCTTAAACTAGGTATATACCGTTGTAATTTTCATTCTTTAATGTGAGATTTAACATTCAATTTAGGCAAGAGAAAATATTTTACCAATAACCAGTATTGAATAACAATAAGAAAAATTTAAACAGTTATAATATATTCAAGGCAATTGAAAAAGCTATAAGGCTCAAAAATAGCTATTAGGATTGAAATTATTTAATGGGTAGTACAAATATGTATGTAGAGTAAAACGTTTATTACAAAAGAAAATAATAAAAATAATTGTCTTTAAATCATTTCAGGTGTTCATAAAATACAAACTATTTATTATCATCACCGAGGTTTTAAACACATTTTCTAAATGGTTTGCTAAGTTAAATATATAAATTAAAATACCGTCGATCAAAAACTTTTAAAAAAAAAATTGTATTTATTTTATTTTTTTTTTATTATTATTTAAATGTTTTTACCCAAATATATCCTTGTCAAAAAAAAAAAAAAATTATGAACATTTTATAATAATATAAATAATTATATTAAAATAATATTATTGTATATTCGTAAAATTACAATTATTTAGTAGTGTGTGGTACATCAAATACATTTCTATCAAAAAAAGTGTTGTGTCTGGAGGTGGTATGTACAGAACTCAAATACTTTAAATTGTTTTAAGCTCGATGAAATAATAAAACTTGAATGGTTTTGAGAAATATATTTAAAGCCATCTCTCTATTTCTTTCTCTATATTTATTATATGTATATACAAATAGGATCTAATATTATGATGACCACTCCAGTGGCCACCTACTGTACAATATTTATGGAAATAAAAAGTTATTTGAAAGATATTTATTTAAAAAATATATTTATGCCACTAAAGCAAAATACTTCAATCGATTTTAAACTTTTAAATGAGAAATAATGAAACTTTTAAATCTAATGAAATACATTTTATTTGAATTATTTTTTAAAATATCATAAATCTTTTAAAGCACATTTTTTTGTTTTAAAATAAAAAAAATATAAATTCATTGTTTTTATATTAGTACTTCAAATATCGCAACTAAAATTTACTCAACAACACAATATGTACATCATATATTCCACCATTTGGTGTACCTAATTATATATTACATAATAATTTTGTTTATGGAAAACTTAGTATAATACTGTATTTAATTTCATAATATAACTAACAGTAAAATTATTAATTAAAAAAAAAAAAACTCTAAAAGTACCAAGATGAATAATAAATATAATTTTAAGAGCATTTAACAATAAAAAAAAAGATATTTAACTTTGTAGTATTTAAAAAAAAAATAACTACGATAATATAATAATTTCAAACTTCTTACAGCACCTAACCTACACAAGAACGAAAACACTATAAATTATAAATATTGAATACCTATTTATGGAAGAAGAAAGCATTTAAACTACATATAAACCTTAAATGTACAAACTTAAATTAAATGGATTCACAGTATATTTTATTCATTGGTAAAGTTAAATTTGTTCAAGTACCAATAAAGTATATACATTATATACTATACAAAATGAGTCACTAAGCATGCTTGTTCACTTCCATGTTTTGCTTAATATGAGCTATATTAAAAGCTTATTTTGAGATTCTGATTCTTGGAATTTGTATACGTACACTCAACCACCGAATTTCTTAAATAGGTAATTCGATTCTCATGATTCCGTGCTAATATGTTTAAAAATAATGTATTATGTACTAAAATTTTAATATTTGAAATTAATATTTATATATATATATATATATTAGAAATATAATACGTTTGTAAAAAATGGTAAAAATAATAGATTGAATATTTAATTTTATATTTTATGTACAACTATTAATAAGGACTAAATTGTCATAAGTAGGTACATCAAGTTATAAATAAGTGTCTAATTGTTATCATTTTCATTATGATGCTCCAACAATTAAAAAAAAAAATTCTCTGCTTCAGAATATGTACAAATAGTATACCATTTTGGTTTTAATTTGAAAAATACAAGTTTATATCTCCACAGGAAACTCCTTAGATAATATAAAAATTACCAAAGCATCTAAAAATTGGTCTTTAAATATTATAATTAAATACTGTGAAAAATATATTGATTTAAAAGGAGGATACAATGGGAATGATAATGATACAGAGAATCACTTTGCACACAATATTTTTGTATGGATGATATAATTCGAGGTATGTATTATGTTTGAAAATATAATATTGAAAGACATGTTCTGTTAAGTTTCTTATCAGCATCTGTGTCGAAGATTTGATAATGATAAACCTTTTATGAAATTTATATTAAAACGTTTATATTTGTGATTCATTTATTATTAAACACGCATTATTTATAGTTCATGTGATCCCAGTTGTTGTTAAAAGCCAAGTTCCATTATTCACCAATAACAAAACGTTGACCCATAATTCATTATAGAAGTACTCACATTTTTCCAACGTATATCATCCCATGTATTATTTACTGAATTGCTTCCTGGCCATTATTTTTCGTCTTGTCTGTCGCCGAGCATTCTCGAAATAACTCATCAAATACGCCAGCATAATAATAATATATAATACGACTGCGGAGAAATAGGAACTGGATGGATATCGTATTATGTATTCAATAATTTTCGAAACAATGATAATATAAAAAGTGTTCTAGTGCAATTTCCATAACGAATCGTGAATACGAAAAAGTCATAGATAATATTAAAAAACTCAAGTCAGAAAGACATTATATTATTGCGACGTAGATTTATGTAATATTATTGTTAAAAAATCGTATTGTGGGACACGACTAACAAAGTTGGTGTGTGATATTTAATTAGATTATTATCATAACTCATGAGTAAACTTATACGTATATTATTAAAATAATGTAATACGTCATCATCATATTTTACAAAAATTACTTCACACCAATAAAAATGTTATATTTTATATAACAGTCAGACTTGGTTGGCTTAAACTTTTTTAAGTCGAAATCGTCGATACTTCGAACTTTTTCCTGATCAGTAAAATTTCCTATTATTGTATTATTTTATCATCCTTGGATAACTCAAACTTTCCGACTGGTCCCCTGAACTTCGAGTTAACCAAGTCTGACTGAACGAATAATTTTACCCGATTACTATTTTTTTTATAGAAAAATAAAAACGTGGCGAATATGGCATTATGAATTCAATTAGTTTTGAAATAATCATACTATCTAGATTTCACAAAATAATTAAATATCAACTAGGTAACAAAAGTGAATACGAAAAATTCATAGATAATATGTACAAATAAACTCAACTAGATATTATATTACGACGTAGGTATAAGATACGTAGGTATTATTGCTCAAAAAATATGGTCTTGTGGGACAATAACAACGGCGGGTAACATTTAATTGTATTTTTGACATAGAAATAACTACGTATCAGTATAAAATGCTTATAATACGTATAATAAGTAGTTATTATACTCTACAAAAATTACGTTTACAACAGTAAAAGTTGTAGGAGTATCGCTTTCAGACTGATATAGGATACATCATACTAATATATTTTATCATTCTCATATTCTCTCAGTAATTTGATTGTCTGCGTTCACTAAATATTGTGTACTATGTACTATGGTAAATAATTATTTTTCCATGTAATTTGAAAAATATTTTTATTGATTAAATTCTATTTACATATTTTTAACTAAAAAATAAAATCAATTTTTAACTAATTGAAAATAGATACCTAGTATTGTAAAATATTTAATACCTTACCCATAACACCATAGTACGTATAAAATCGATCACAATCATATATTATATATATGTACAATAAATTACTCATCAAAATAGAATCCGGTTTTCAAAATGAATTAAAATTTCATTCTAATGTGAATATTATATTATTATAATTTCCATGTACATTTTTGAGTATGTGGTAAAGCTTTTGATTTTCAAAATGGAGTAACTACCTAGGTACACATATTTGTTCAAACTGTATTCCACTGGGAAATCAAGTTCAAATTAATATAAAACTCTATTTAGTCGATTGAAATTCCTTATTTTGTGCTACAATAGTAATTTGCTTACAAAATAATATACTATCACACATTAATGCAATGTATAATACAGCATTGATATTTAATGGGTTCAATAAAGCACTGACAAAAGTGACCATTGGATACTAAACATTGTTTGTATACTTAAACCCGTTCACAAATGAATCAAAATACAAATGATATCCATAAAAAATTAATACTGCAATATATCGATAATAATATGTATTTATCAATGTGTATTTTCTATCACCAGCATTTTTTTTATAAACGTGTGCATTAGAAAAAATGGTCTTTGGGATTTACTATTCAATCATTGAAATCAATTAAAAATAATAAATCAACGATTAAAGATGATGAAGAATGAATATCATATCCAAATTTTAATAAATAATTATTATATATTAGGTAGGTAAAAATACAATGATAAATTTGTTGAATTTTGATGTAGCAACTACACTATGTCACTATATAATATTATAGTATAGTTATTATATGCATTACCTACCTACTCATTATGTAAAGTGTGTCTTAAAGAATACGGTACATCAAAAAATAAAATATTTAGACAATTTAAAATGTATCAACAAACGTCAGATTGATTGAGTCTAGCCGTTTCGAAACGATATGCAAAATACGAAATATATTATAATAAACGTTAAGCGCGCGTTGAAAATTATTCGTTATATACGAAGTTGAACGAGTATCATTTATTATTTTTATCCAATTTTATTTTTTTTTTTGGCCAACATATTTTTCACTCGAATAACAGCGAGAGACCATTATACGGAATATAGAATAAAAAGCTAATAAATTTAACATAGTTTTTGCACGACATTTAAATAATCCAGAAACGTTACGTTCACGTTAGGTTGCAGCTGAATGCTAGCGGTTTCACGTATACATAATTTTATTTTATTATCACACCGGTGTCACGATAGGTCCATACCTATATACCTAAGTACTACACGTATGGCGAGTGCTATTATAACGCTGCAGGAGTTCTTATCTTATAAATAACATACTACATTGTTTATAGTGTAATATGATGAGAGCCAGTAAATATTTGAAGAACTCGAGCGTGAAAAAAGTGTTTTTGTCGAGGAGGAGATTGAGAGAGCGAAATTCATACACACAGTCGTCTCTTTTAATATTAAAATACAATGCCTATTTTTAAAGACGCAAACCCGTTTTTGATTGCAACAATGACGATCTATCCTGAAGACACCTGTAGTTAATTAATACTAATTTTTTGATACTAACATTTTCAACATTTCAACTACAAGATAATTATCAAAATAATTTAACTTGCATGTTTGTTACCAAACAATTAAAAGAAAACATTTTAAAATTTGAAACTAATTAAAGTAAGTATTTAACTAGTTAAAATACAGCAAAAAAGCTTAATAAATAATGGAATTTTCTATTTCGTTTTTTTAACTACTCAATCTTTGAAATAAATTATAGTATACATTTAATGCTGATTTATATATTATTACTATTGATGTTGGTAATTATTAATTAATAAATAATAAACGATGTTTGTTACTGATCAAAATGTTTGAAAATCTATTTATGGTTGCTTTTATTATGTCTATAAATGTATTTTAATTATGTAAAGTTAATAGTAGGTGTTATGTAGTAATTTATTTTAGTATATAACTAGGAAACGTTGTCTATAAATAGTTCAACAAATATACAAAGACTATTGGTTATGTATATATGTATATACATTAAGAACCTAAAAAATACTATTTTATCGAACAAAGATTTTAATAAGGTCTAGCAGGGTAATTAATAGTTGTTGGAATATATTTACTGTTTTTGGTGAAAACATGTAAAACTAACAAACAAGTATATCTAACAACTGCAATTATTACTAACTAGAAATAATTTTCAATAGTAGTAGTATTATTGAAAATAATTTATTTTTACTATCATTATTTAATTACTAATAGTGTCAATATAATATATGTACTTTATTTTCATACATTGTTAATGAAGTATAATTCCAAACAAAATATTTTTAAAACATAACTTATTGAATTTAAAAAATATGTGTACATTATAAAAACTCGAGGTCATGTGCTTCGAGTTAGTACCTACACATTTTTACACATATAAATTTAATTTAATTGTAAATATGCTCTACTGTAAATATTCTAATAAGTAAACCCATAGTGCCTACACAATATTGTGTATACATTATAATATGTATAATATATTAGTATTATTTTATACAAATAATATAATCTTAAGTATACGCCGTGCGTATATATATTTACATACCCTTAGCTCGCATGTGACTCATGTGAGCAGATTTTAAGGAAAATTAACACGACTATAATATAACTGCACTCGCTTGCAACTTAATTTGTTATGTTATACCCTGATATTAGACATTGTTGTTTGATTATAACAATAATAACTGTAACTATGACTATGCCAAAATATGTATTTTATTATTTTACAAGTGCATTTATAAGCTATTGTGACTGCGATATTATAGTGTCTCATACAAGGAACAATTATCTCTAGAGACGATTCAAACAACAATGTTACTTTTAAATTCGCTTTGATTTGAAAATTAAAAAAACTAAACGCGAACTACTGATATTGTAACTCTGGCCAAGGTTAGGTTCTTGTTAGTTAAAGACAAAAATATTGCTGCAGATTTGGCGTGATTAGATTATTTTAAAAGACTGTAATCAATATGACTTTACAAATTTCACATTATTCGACTATGATTTATTGACATGGATTTACGTCACAAATCGATTTAATAATAATATAATGAGATGACTGTACTTAAGACAATTCACAGTGAAGTTAAGATACAAGCAAAACTAAAAAGGAGTTTGCCGTAGCTGACAGAGCTGATATGGTATATCGGAAAATAGTAATAGGTAGTATTAAATAATTGAATTATGAAATGTATAATTTAACAAAACCATTTGTAAGGAAATAAAATCAAATATCGTACATTTACATGTAAAACTAAAAGAAACAAGATTATCTAGTATTATGCTAGAATTCAGCGTGTTATATACTTATATCCATAG
>PVMI01004273.1:0-18201 GCA_008528875.1 Aulacorthum solani | reverse complement strand
TTCTTCCTTTTTCTCCTTTTTCTCTTTTTTCTCCTTTTTATCAGATTCACTATCTGATGAACAAGATGAAGATTTCTTTTCCTCTGATTTCTAAATAAATACGAAATTAATATTAAAACATGAATACTATTTACGTAAGTAGTATTAACTCAAAATAAAAAAGGGAGGTCAAGTGGATGTCGCTCCGCTGTACGGTAGGATACAAGTAAGTCACTATATAATGGATGGTATTAAATTTGAATTCAATGATGTAATATCATTGCATACAAAAAACAATTCTGAGCGGAGATTCTATGCGGTAGCTACATCACGATTTAAGCCACGGAATAAGATATACTATCTTAAATCGTGGTTAATATTAAACTGTAGATTGTATATATAGGCCATATTTTGATTTTTTAATTTTTCAGTTTCATATTAATATATCCACGAAAAATATTTTTGAAGTTCAACAAAATAACCAAAACGTTAATATTAATTTTAATATGTAATTTCGTCCAAAATTGAAATTAAAATGTCTGTAAAAATTAATTGTATATAAATATTTTATACATTTTTTGGTCACAGTATGAACTATTTATTAGAATCTTTGTTTTAAATTTTCAAAGCTTAGTTGTACAAACTGAACATTTTATAATTTATTTTCAAGTCTTAAGAATTAACTTACGGAATCCTTGTTTTCATTTTTATCAGATCCACATGAACAAGATGAAGACTTCTTGTTTTCTGATTTCTGATAACATAAAAAATTAATTTTAAAAATGGTATATTATTTATGTTTTTTTTAAACTAAAGTTTCCCAAAAGCCACTGAAACATTGTATTCTTCATTATTTTATTATTTTACTATAAATATAATATTATGTTATTTTAACTTATAGGCTAGTTAAAATTAACATACAGAGTAGAATAATGTGAATACCTAGTGTCATGGAATAAAAGTTTAAAATAACACAAACTATTTTGAAAGTGTAAAAAAATATTCATATTATATTAAGAATTTAAGAATGGTGAAAATTTAAGAGTTCCTAAAATGATCTTACCGAATCTTTTTTCTCCTTTTTATCAGATTTGCTGTCTGATGAACAAGACGAAGAATTCTTTTTTTCTGATTTCTAAATAATTAAAATAGAAAGTAATATTAAAGCTCAAATATTATGTATGTATTATACTTTTATTTAAAATTGTTCATGAAAACATTTAAAATATTAAATTCTTAATAATTATTATATTTATATTACTGCCAATATAATGTTATATTATTTTAACTTAAAATCTAAGACCAACATATTGCGTATAATAGTATAAATAGTTTCGTGTAGTAAACTTCTAAAATAAGTCAAATTATTTTAAAATTGCACAAAAATATTAATATTATATTAGTAATGATGAATATTTTAGAGACACTAAAAGTATTTTACCGAATTATTTTCATCTTTTTTTTCCTTTTTATCTTTTTTATTCTTTTCATTAGATTCACTATCTGATGAGCAAGTTGAAGATTTATTTTTTTCTGATTTCTAAATAAAGACAATAGTAGTATTAAAACTCAAATATTAGGTAAAATTTTTAGAAACTAGATTAGTTTAAAAACAACTCTAGTTTAATATTCTTAATGAATATCATTATAATACGACCGTCGACCAATATAATATCTTACTATTTCAACTGCTTTTAATTATAGGCAAGTCAAAAATGACATGCTGCACATACATGTGTTAATATTTTAATTAACTAAGTAGCAAGAAATTAGTAAAAAAAAATTATTAGGTATAACCTTCATGATGCAAATTTTAAAATCCATATAATAATCTTACCAAACCCTTGTTTTCCTTTTTATCACATCCACTCACTGATGAACAAGATGAAGATTTATTTTTTTCTGATTTCTAAAAAGTACAAATTTAATATCAAAACATAAATACTATGTACATTTATAAAACATAATAGATTCTTAAAATATTTACCCCAACTTCGCGATTTTCTACATTTGTTTTTGAATCGGAGCACATACAATTCTTACCCTAAATACATATTACATACAAAATCTAGTTAAATATGAATTTTTGTGTTTAAAAAAGCTAAATAGTAAGTTTATTGTTTTTCATCATTAAGTAGATTACTATTACAATGGATATGTTAAAATGTTAAATATAAATTCAATAATAAATAATTTTTTTTATAGGTACCTACGAAAAATGATTCTAAATAAATAAAAACGGTATGGCAGAGTACAGACTGAAATAATTCAATGACAATTTTTTTAATATATTTTATTACTACAGTTGTACAGTCATTCTTTCAACTAGTTGGTTCTAAATTTATCAATTAATATCTCAAATATCTTATTTTTAGTTAGTTTAATGTTCTATTATATTAATGTATTTTAACTTCGGTAAAAACTATAAACTGCGGATAATAGTATGTGTGTGTAGGTTAATGTAAAAAATATGTTAGAATTAGACAAATTTTATGAAAGTGTAAAGAAATCAATCATTTAATAATAGTGGTTGGATGTTTCAAGCCCCAAAAATTATCTTACCGATTCCTGCTTTTCTATTAATTCACTTTCACTTTGTGATGAGCAAGATGAAGATCTATTTTCTTCTGTTTTCTAAATAAATACAAGTCTAGTATTAAAACATAAATATTACTTGTGTATTTTTATATTTCATTATATTTTATCAAAATATTTACCTCAGCTTCGTGGTTTTCTAATTCTGTTTTTGAGCCAGAGCACATACATTGATTACCCTAAATATGTATTACAGAATATTATAAGTTTAATATTTTTTTATATGCTAAAAAATGGAAGAACTTCATATCAGGTTGATTTCGAGAGTAATCCACCATTTAGTAGACCACTATTACAAAGGAAGGGTTCCAAACAAATTTCAAGGCGAATGATAAATTATTGCATAAGTACGTGAAACAAAACTCAGCTGTGACAGTGGGGCACCTTCCATTTCAAAGAATATTATATTGCATAGTATTATGATATTTCTTTTGATTTGTAATATGGCACCTAGGTCAAACTAATTATTATTATAATATTTATATGTCATTTATAGTATTTCGTGTAATTACAACTTATAGGACAGCAAATTGCCAATACTGACAAAGGTATTGGGTATGTATAAAAATTAGTCAAAATATTTTTAAACTATGCAAAATATAATATTCTAATAATAATGGTGGAAATGGTGAAAATGTACAAGACTCAATATTTATCTTACCGAATCCATATTTTCGGTATCTTCAGTTTCACTTTGTGATGAGTAATATGAAGATTCCCTTTTTTCTGATTTCTAAATAAATACAAAATTAATATTAAAACATAAATGTCTTGTGTATTATTTTTAAACTAGTTTTCCTAAAAAAAATAGTCTTTAATAATATACAAATTCCTATTCTAATAAATATAAAACTAATATTAAAACATGAACATTTTGTATGCTTTTTCGTTTTAATTTCAAACAAATACTTCTCAAATATTATATTTTTTTTTTTCAATTTTCTTTATAATAATTTATAATGCCATACTACTTTAGTTTATTTTAAATTTATAAGTCAACATCTAGAGACTGTGTATAAAAGTATAATATGTGAGCATCACAAATAACTTGAAATCAGTCAAAATATTTTGGGAGTGCAAAAAATATATTTTAATAATAATGGTGAAAGTTTTCAAGTCCCAATGATTATCTTAGAGGATTATTTTTTACCCTTTCATTGATTTCACTTTGTGATAAGCTAGATGAAGATTCCATCATTTCTGTTTCCTAAGTAAATACAAAATGAATTAATATAAAAAAATGAATACCTTGTATGTTAATACTACATAATATATTGTGAAAATATTTACCTCCACTTCACTATTTTCTACATTTCTTTGTGAATCAGAGCACATGCATTGCTTATCCTAAATACGTATCACATAGTAAAAGAAAATTATTATACAACATTTATAACATAAAATAAAATACAAAGAAAATAAAAATTTAGAAAAGAGGTAGTAAAAAATTATTATGTTTCAGCGTAATACAAAAAAAACATCACATTTTTTTCGAATAAATAACCCTTACATCAAAAACAAACACACAATTTAAGCCGATAACACTTTTAGTTTTTACTAGTTATATTCTGACATATTATGCAATGATTATAAATATGATAATATGATTAGTATGTACTTACACTAACACATCGTTTAACTAATGATGGTAATGAAGTTGAATCAACGGCTTTATCTCGTTTCATTAAGTTCCCACGATTCACAGGATTATTTACATCAGGCATTTGTTTTTTCGACATATCATCTACGATATTATCTCGTTTCATTAAATTCCCACTGTTAATAGGACTTACATCAGGCATTTGTTCTTTCGCCATATCTTCTACGATATTATCTCGTTTCATTAAATTCCCACTGTTAATAGGACTTACATCAGGCATTTGTGTTTTCGTCATTTCTTCTACGATATTATCTCGTTTCATTAAATTCAAACCATTTATAGGGTTCACATTAGGCATTTTTGTTCTAGCCGTAACTTCTACGATGTTATCTCGTTTCATTAAATTCCCACTGTTAATAGGACTTACATCAGGCATTTGTGTTTTCGTCATTTCTTCTACAATATTATCCCGTTTCATTAAGTTCCCACGATTCACAGGATTATTTACATTAGGCATTTGGGTTTTCGTCACATCTTCTACGATATTATCTCGTTTCATTAAATTCAAACCATTTATAGGGTTCACATTAGGCATTTTTGCTCTAGCCGTAACTTCTACGATGTTATCTCGTTTCATTAAATTCCCACCGTCAATAGGACTTACATCAGGCATTTGTTTTTTCGACATATCATCTACGATATTATCTCGTTTCATTAAATTCCCACTATTAGTAGGACTTACATCAGGCATTTGTGCTTTCGTCGTATCTTCTACAATATTATCTCGTTTCATTAAATTATAACGATTTATATGCATTATAGCTAAACGATCTGGTGACAATATTATATCACTTCTTCTCTCTAAATTTGGATGAATACCATCACGTCTAGACAAGTCCAAGCCACAAGCAACCTGCACAGAATTACAATTTAAATATTAATAAATCATTGAATATAAATTATCACTATTGTATCATTATTTGTAACCATTGTAGTGTATAGTGAATACATTTTTAGGACGATTAAAGATTTGTTTAAACGTAATCGCTGCTATAAATAAATTTAAAACATTTCATTGAAAAATAAGAATTGCGAAAACATTTATGAAGCCGAAATGCTGATACCCAACTAGATATTATTAATGTAATGTTATGTATTATGAAATTTAATGTTATAATTCAGATATAATAATTTATCCAAGACAATAGTACCACAGCAAAACGTTGAAATATATCGTTTTATAAATATCATTAGCTAATGTATAAATAAATAAATAAACACACATACAATAGTATAATTTATATTAATGTAAAACAAATAACGATTCTGATAGTTGATAATAAATTATATATTATTATAGTGAGGTGTATAAAAATATATTAATTCTAAAGATATTTAGTTTCAGTCAAAATAGTAATTTTATGAAGGTTATTTTTTTATCATTTTTTTTTTCATTTTCAAATAATGAAAATGAAACTGTTGTCCAACTCAGCATAACAAAGTTAGTCTACAGTTATCAGCTACTATTTTCTTCTAATATATATTCAATATGACGTAATTTATAAAACGAATTTAATTTTCTTAATAAAAAAGAAACCAATTAAAATATATTTTTTTAGTAATGATTAAGTATACAATATTAGTTTAAATTTTATTAAATTCGATTTCTATGTGGATTTTATTACATTATATTAATTTTACGTTTATCATGATGATGCGAATCTCCACTATAGTGTCAAAGAGTATTTTATCCACTTTATGGATTATATATGCTGAATTCCTATCAACATTTTTGAAAGAAATTTTGAATTTACTCGTTTGGTGAATATAATTTGGTTGACAAATATGGTAACTCAGCAAGTTTCAGACAATGAAACCTAAAGTTCTTAGATTCACATGAGAAACTTGTGTTGAGACACACAGGATGTTTATTAAAACTTAAAGGATACAGTCGTTGTACTGTATCCTTTTTCAATCTACTTTGTCTATTAGGAATATGTGGTAGGTTAGTGTGATACATTTTTTATTTCATTTCAATTGGATATTTTATTTTACTTCTCATTTTTTTAGCAGTCATTAAACGAATTTTTAGAGTTTTCCAAATATATATTAGCTTTCGTAAATTACAACCCGACAAGTACCGATCACCAACTAATGAGTATTTTTTTCCTCTTGATAATTTGCGCTAATTACTCTTATGTGTTATAGCTTGTGGAATATGACTAACTAGTTAAAAAAATATCATAATTTGACTTACTTACTACTATAGTAATGAACAAAGTCTTTCAACTCTGATATAGATTTAAGTTTGATACGATTGAATTTAAAATATAACTGTTAAAATGTCGATTCGCTCAATCAATCAGCAGTTAGGTGTGTAAATATTGACTCACCGTTAAATGTATTTTTATAATGATTGAACAATTACTTAATCTGATAACGAATAATAGATAGGTAGGTATTTAACAAAAACAATGTTAAATTTATATCGTATCATACAATATCAAACAACTATTTTAAGTTTCTTTTCGCTTTTATAAAAATAGTTTGTATTCAAATAATTTTGTCACACAATTTTTTTTTTACTCTGCGTGACACAGCGCCATGCGAACATGACGAATTACAGTTTACAATACTAACCCTTTTCACTCAACATAAAACCACAACAGTCGTCGCTAAATATGCCAAGCAAGCTATTCAACTTGCAAAAACTTTGGAAATAATAATATTCTTTTCATTGAAATTGTATTCCTTTGTATTGTATTAATTTGATATAAAATATTTAATATAAAATAATTTTCTATTATGAAAACTCTGAATTTCACCGAATGCCTACAATGATGACTCACAATTTATTGACTTCTTGAAAACATATCAATAATAAATTGCAAATAAAAAGATTAGTAAGTTCATCGATTGATAGCTAAATAAAGTAATCTAGTTTATAAATCTTTTTCAAGTTAAATATATACTAAATTTAAAAAGAAATGTGGGTGAAAACTAATATTATGAATTTCATTTGTTGGGAGTTTAAGTATACAAAAAAGAAATGTTTACTTTATAATATTGATATTTTTCAAAAATTCTACTCAATTTTATACAATATACTGTGAAGTACATTGTATTAATATATTCTATCAACTAATTATATTGTTTCATTATAATTAAATTTTACGGAGTCATATTTCATTAAAAACAAATAACTATATAAGTAAACGTTAATTTAATACTAGTTATTAATTTTATGATTAAAATGCAGCACGATGTCATCCTGCAATAAACTTTCTGATATACAATAAACACTATCTCTACTATACACGAAATCAAATAATAAATTTTAAATATAATTTTTAATGTTTATTTCTTATTGCTTTTTTTTTAAATTATGTCTGATGGATGATATAATTGATTTATAAATGATATACTAACCACAAACTACTCGTTTGGAGAAGGGTTGAAGTAGTTATCATTGTTTTGATTATTCAACGATTCAAGATCGAATATTTACAGCATAATACCATTTTTTTTCATTATTCAAAAATTATTAATTCTTAAATAAATATTTGTACAAAGCAACCCTTTTAGTTTACGAACACATAGACATTTTTATTTTTATGTTACCTTAAAATAAATAGTAACAATTAACACAGTATTTTATACGAGAAACGCAGAAACAATTTTCAGTACAATCTTTATTTTAGTGAAAAAAAAATTGAAAACTTGTAAAATGTAGAAAAATAAATAAAATAGGTATACAAAAATAACCATTCATTTGATGGTTTAAATTTTTTTCATTATATCAAAACTAATGTTTGAATTATTAAAATAATATAATTAGTAAATTATATTATAATAATACACACAATATGTGAGTTTAGTTTTTATAAAAACGATAGTGTTATGAAAATTGTATGATATATTTTATTTAAAATTGTATTAAATTGAATGTTTAATGGACACTTTTAAGTTATAAGTAACATGAAAAGGGTTTATCTAATGGTATTACAATGGTTTTTGTATTTATTTTATTATATTTTGTAGCTAGAAGATACAATACAGATGTACTCTATAAAAATTGTGTGTATTGCCTATTTAAAAAAATGAATAATGTGTAGTAATTCATTTTTTGAACAATTATTGATTGTTCCTGAAAAATATTTTCTTTTAGATATGTAAGCAAAAACTATTGACAACTATTGATCCGTCTTGAAGCAAAGTAAAACACTAGGTATATTATGTCAGCGAACATGGTTTGTGGCCGAATTCGACTGAAAACGGTATCATAATTATTTGTATGCGATTATTTAGAGAGGCAAATATATACCAATAGTCATATCAATGTTGTCTACTTATATTTGTCCAACTTTTTAATATTATTTTTTTTTTTTCATAAAATTTCAAAAATTGTAGAATAATAACATGAGGAATCTTATTTTTAATTAATTATAATTTAAATATTTAACTATATTTTACTATATCTAAAATACCTTTATAGTCTAAAAAAAAAAACATTTTTTATGGAAATGAACGAAATATGCAATAGGTAGGTACCTACATTTGGAAATATATATTATATTATTGGTTATAAGTTATCTGACTTCGTGAAAATAACAAGTTTCAGAATAAATAAAGAATTTTAAAGTTATGTATAATGTTTTGAATTTTAAATAAGGCTTCGTCGTCGTAAATTTTAAATTTAATGTAAGTGTGTCATTTTACTTAATTTATTTTGCATAATAACTTAAATAAAAAATGTAATTCGTATTTATATTATTTAATGGTATTTAAGATTACAATAGTAATTATGCATTAATTATACAATAGGTATATTGTGTGTGTATCTTATATATATATATAAGTAAATATAGGTAAGTAAATTTATTATTTGTATGAAATAATAAAGTCTCTAAAAGTTTCTAAAATATAGTTCAAAATAAAATACAAATTTCAAGAATCATTTTAAATTACAGAGCTTAAGTAAGTTCAATATTTGTTATATAAATACAATATTATAGATTAAAAGTTTGAAATTTTCCTACCTATTCAGATATTTATAAAATCATAGGTATTTTTAACATTAATAATACATCTAAGTAATAAAGATTAATTTTTTTATCTTATTTAAACTGCAGTAACTTTATTGAGGACTGTTGCCAACAATTAAAATTTCAGCATAAAAAATAATTCAAACTATAATATTGTTTATATATTAGGTGTACTTACGCTAAGGCTGATTGTCAAAACCAAAAAAACTGCGCTCACACTCATTTTTGTGTTATGGTCGTATTGAAATTTAATATAATTTATCAACGTATAATATATAATACCACTGTGGCTTAACCACTAATTGTCGAAGCATGTGATGTCCGTGGTCTTATATACACGAAAACAATGAGCTGCAGGTGATATTAAACAAATTGTTTTGTTTTGTTTAATTAAGCAGTTTTTTTTTTTTTGTTGATTTGCATCACACTTGACTAATATTATTTCTGTGTAAACATAACCAAAACCTGAGTACACGTCAAATTTGTAATTTTTATTTTTATATACTTATTCAGTACCTATATATCTACCATCTATGACATTTTTTTAGATAAAAATGATATTACGAATGACTAACTAATGACTGACTAAACTAATATATTTTAATTTATAATATTTAGATAAAAATAATAATAATAATAAAATAAATAAATCTTTTAAATTTTGATTCATTCTAGTTAAAAAAATATATTTATGTATAAGTAGATATTATAATTGTATGGTACCTATGAAGTGTAAATGATTTTAAAAGTGTATTTCAGTAATACAATTAATTAACTTACTTATATTTTTTTCATATTAATGAAACCTGTTATTATTAATATGATAAACTTAAAAAAATGTATGGAATTGCGCTTTTGCAGGTTTGCAGAAGGTTGAACGAAATATTTATACTTCACCTAAAGGCTAATAAATATGTATGTAGGTTATAACTACTGTAGTGTACCTACAGTTTAATAACAGTAATAACTATAGCAGTCTTATAACTATATAATATTATTAGGTATTCATCTTTCAATATTCAATGAATATTTACTTTTATAAATTATTTACTTTCATCAGTTAACACACGTCCGATTCCAGCAAAATTACCCAGTAAAGATAAAGGCGAGATGGTACAGAGCGAAAAATAATTCGAAGAAAAACATTAATTACAAGCTGAATTAATTAGAATTTTCAGGCCGTGGCCAAAAAGGTCCGGTTACCCATTGAATATTCAATTAAACTCCATACTCGTGACACCTTTTGCATTTAGTAGTCTCGTCCAGCTTATAAATAAAAATGTGTATGGAAATTAACTGCAGACTCCGCTAACAGTATTTTCGGTTAATAATCCAAATACAAACAGCATAGTAAGTTAATTAATTAATGTATTTATTAAATACAGAACACGTACATTATGCATATCAAACTGAAAATGGACAAAATATACTCGTATTATAATAACTATTATTAATGACGTATCGAGAATAGTAAAGCGTTAACGGTAAATATTATATTAAAATTATTTTTTTAGTAACTATTCGTTTTGCGTTTTAAAATATTCAAATAAATACAACAGCAGCTGATGTAATTTGGCTATATTGAAACTAGTGCGGGGAATCGGGATACGAATATAATAATACCACGAGACATAAAGTTTTAAAGGTTATTATTTGGATCAAAAGGGTTTAGACTGTAGAGCTCAACCGAGGGGGGTTATACAAAACGCGCCGGACGGGTAATAACAAAAAGTAAAACTCGCGTAGAGAAAGGATTTTATCGATCCGAACGAGACATGAGGGTTTTCCTCTGACCCAGTAAATTCAGGGGAATTTGAATGTACCAACGATATACGCGTGTACAAACCATCGTATTATGTGTGTTTATACACTCGTGCGTGTGTGAACGTGTGTGTGGGTGCCCACTACAGTCACACACATCCTCCTTATCCATTGTTGAGCGATCGGAGGAGACGAGCCCCCCTCCCCACGAATCGTGTACGTTCGAATAATAAACGGGAAAAGAAATAATACGGTGTAGGTACCCATTATACGTATATTATACAGAGACAGACGTTTAACACACGCGAATCCCGTGTACTGCCGATGGATTTTCCCATTTCCATCCAAAATATTCTCGACTATATTATATATTATTATTTACTATAATGTCCATGTAAAATATTATGTAGAGGAACAGCTCCGACGGACTCGACAAGGTTAGGTATAAAACGAAACTAAAATATAATAATAATAATAATACGCTGACGGTTGCGCAATATTATTATTTCCATACGTGTCTGTGACGTTTATGGTGTCTTCAATTTCCGACCGTTTTCATCGTCGGTGTAAAAATGAAATGTCTCTCTTATTGCATAATTTACTTTCCATTTTATATATTTTCTACGACACACTTGAGTTATATTATTTTGCTTTCAGCACTTGTCAAACGCGATCTCAATCGTTGTATCGTTGTACAAGACATTCCCTATAACGTGCAGTCGACGAACTCATAAATAATTATAAATGTACTCACTCATAGTTTACACACTCGAAATAATATCAAACTCGATATTTTGCGATTACTGCAGGTAGCAATATGATAACAACTCGCTCTAGAAATATCCGCAAATAAGTTGTCCGATGATTTTTTTCAAACCAGTTTTCAACATGTGTCAACTTAAATTTAAGGCTTAAGCCGTATCAAATTAAATTGAAACTGTGGGATTTGTTTCAAAGTTCGGTGGAAACTGAACGCAGATCCCCTCCCTATAATTTCCGATCAGTTTCGAATGAAAAAATTGTACAAATATATTGTAATAGTTTGCAAACTCATTTTCAAAATTTTCAAATCACTCGTTAACAAGCAATATCCGTGGTGAGGTGACAACGGACAGCACGCAGCCTCACTCATATTATTGATTTTCAATTTATATCAAATTGTCATGGTTCATCAACATTCAAATTGAATCATCAAAAAATAATATTCAAATCTTTAAACGTATGTTTTTTGTGATGTTCAAAAAAAAACATAATATTGTAGGTACTATGAATGTAAAAAATATGTTATTTGTATTAAAAATATGAAATAAATGATATACCCATAGAATCTCTCAGAGTATTTATTTTTACTAGTAAATTAATTGGTAAAAATTAAAATATTATCTTAATATTCTTCAAGAAAATCATAAGATAGGACATATTTCAATCAATTGGTTACTTGTTTTTAATTATTTTCATTAAAAAACATAATATATTTCAATTATATAACAATATTATGTTAATTCATTTACACCGTGACAAATGTAATATTTTATAATTTGTATTTGTTTATATATTTAAACTGTAGTGTGAATGTATAACAAATGATTTTTTTTTTTAATAATACTCTCGGAAACATGGGCCATTGGGCTTATAACAAATAATTATTATATATACTAATGAGTAAATATTACTCGAATGATATTTGCATTTCACTAAATGGTATATCGACACTAATCGACAGCAATTTTTTGTTTATACGTAGGTTTTTTTTCAACAAGACAAATGAGACTATTTTACTTATGTATAACTAGTACTAAGCTCATCGCAATACTGTGTGTGTATGTAATAATATAACCACTAAAGATAATGTTCATCTTATATTCTCAATTGTTATTACATTTTTTAATTTTATTAGGCAATACTGATGCAGTACGTATAATAGTGTGAAATTTAAATAGGTTCGTGTTATAAGATAATATAGATTGACATAATATAAGTCGAACCAGGACAGCACAATATAAACGAATCGTTTATAATCGTTATGTTTAATAAGGTATTCGGTTTACATTAACATATTATATTAGAATCATGATAAATGATTACAAGACATAAAACAATTGTGTTTGGATTTTATATTATTGAATGAAAAACGTGAATAAAATATTGTCAGATCGATATAGGACTGAGAAGTTTAATTTTATATGATAAATTACATATATTATGTATCTAAATTTATCAATTTATGTGCACATATAATATATTATTGTAAATCATTATTATTAATTATTTTGAAAATACTTTATGTGTATAGATAATTAGCAATCAATCACTTCGCAGCTAATGATAAAATAATTATTTTTTCTTTCATGCATGAAACAAAGGTAGGCAACTATTTAAAATACAAAAAAAATCATTAATTCATTAAAGTACAGAGTTACAGACATCGTGAAAATTAATAATTGGATTGATTTATTAAATATACATTATGCATGTACATTTATTTTAAATTAAGGAACATAAAAAGAGGTAATAAATAACAAAATAATAATACATTATGTTAATTATACAAACGATAAATGTAAGAAAAGACAAACTTCGGAATAAAAATAAAATAATAACGACGAGCTCGCTATATCCATAGGGATTATAGTTTGAAGTTAGTGTATTATATGACTATATATGAGCTATTCTGATAAGATATATTCATTGGAAATATACCACTTATTCTGTATGCTGGGATTAAAAAAGTTTCTTGAGAAACTTACACAGCAGAAACACGAAAACTATAATTTGTTCTAGAAGCCTCATTGTATCTGCAGTATAGATAAGTTGGGTAGGGTAGCTTTTATTTGGTCAATGACAAAGCAAACTCTATTTTTATCACGTCTTACCTCCAATAGGGACGTGAACTGCAAAGCGATAGTGAAACTAAGCTGAAACCTAAAGAACGGTACGCTGTTTTTTCAACAAGAAATTGATACAGTGTACTTACCAACAACAGTGATCTTAGTTGTTTCATTTTTTGACTTAGAAAAAGTTTTCTTTTTTCGAGTATATTAATGGTATAATATGAAAACACCAAATAATAACTGAGCCATACTCGATTATCCAACACTAATAAGAAAAGAAGTAGAAATAAACATTTTATTGTGACAGAGAATGCAATATAATTATGTTTATATTTTCTATTTTAAGCTCTGGACGTGTGACGAATTTATTGCATGGTTTACAGTGATGTATATGTTTTTTTTGTCTGAATTTGTATACCAGAAAAATACTTCAATCTTCAATGTGAAGGGTTAAGTAAAAAGTAAAGAATTCACAGTATTTATTAAAGTAATCAGGAGACATACAAAAAAAAAAGTGGATGAATAGAAATATTATTTACACAACACCAGTTTTCGACTAAAATGAAACACAATAATATTATGTTATTGCAATTCAAATATGAATGACAGTTAATAACTTACATTTTTACCAAATAATACTATTAACATTTTTTAAATATTATAAAATGATATTGTTTTAATATTTATTTTATATTTTATCTATTTATTGACATTTTTAACAAAAGATTAATTTCATAAAAAAGTGTTTTCTCAAATGGCATGAAAAATTAATACTAAGTTCCTAATAAGTTGTTTTTGCAGAAATTAAAAAAATATCGAAAATGCACATGTCACATTTGTTTGAAAAACGTTAAAGGTTCATACAGCACATAAGAATACATAACATTTCGAATTTTAATAATTAAAGCTTAGAGTGTAATACAAGATTCCTCGTAAGTTATCAACAATAAAATTATAAAACAAGTTTAACATGAGTCCAAATAAATTTTGTGTTCAGAGTTTTAAGTAAAAGTTGTGATGAAATTTGATATTAAAATTTCAAATGTAAAATAACGATTTCTCCGATTTTGTTGTACATAATAATAGTTCAAAAAATATTAATCATAAGGTTTGAACCTTTTAGCATATCATATATTATTATTTTCAATATAAGTACAATGACATCTTAAAAATATTTTTACTAATTTAAAATTATTTATTCTAATCGTGTATGAACTAGTGGCGTATACATGTGGAGGAGATGTATGAAAACATTTTTTATGAGATGAAATACCTTTACCGAATAAGCGTTTACATGGAGCACTGGTAGTTAGGTACTATACTTAAGGACTTTGTGGTGATTTAAATACGTACCTAAGTAAAGTGTTAAGTATACTTTGCATTCGTCATATCATAATATTTTCAATAGTTTTCTTTGGATATCAATTCTAAATATATCTAAACATATCACACAAAATCAATATCATATGGAATATCGTTATCGTTGGCCAACGCATTAACAAGCTAGGTGTACAAATTGTTATTATTTTCATTCGAATTGATTTCAACTCTCAAACAAAATGCAAAATTAAAAATTCAATAGAAAAAGTGACTAAATAATGAAAAAGTAGTAGTTTATGGTATAGGTATTATGATAATTAAAGAGCTGTTTATTGTATTTTAATTAATAAGTATACAATTATAATAAAATAATAATATCTAATAATCATACAAATATATTATTATGCCAACTTAGAACTAATAAGTTACTACAACAAAATAATAGCACTAAACGTTTAAAACTTTAAGCTTGACAATAAAATCTCCAATAACCAATATAAATGTAAAGTATCATTTTACTAGAACTAATATTTTATTTTGGAGTAGCTCATAAATGGATAACGTACTACGAGAACATACATATTTGCATAAAATAAAACACAAGTTTTAATAAAAATATAAGTACTAAAATCAGGCATAAATGTTTAACTGCTATTATTTCATCACGAAAATTTAAACTTAAAAAAAAACAGTCGGTTTCATAACGTTGTTATTAAATTATTAAATTAATTTAATGCTATTGTCTTTTCCAAAAATTATGTAATTTCTCCCTCGTCATTTATTATAATTGTGCTTTCAGTATTTATATGAGTTTGGCAAGTGTGCAATGGGTTTGTATAGAAAGTAGTTTCAGAACAAGTATTTTAGAATCGTAAATTATGTACCAAAGTCAAAAATGAAAAGCATAGTGAAAATTGGAAAGCATTGATAAAACTGTTTGAAACTAATGTTGTTGTTTTTTTCTATCCGCCCTTTGGAGTATAAATCACAGATAAAAAAGTACGAATTCTTTGCCACATGGAAAATTTACGTCTGTGAGATAATACTGGTAAGTACATTTTAAAATTTGAAACAAAATACGATTGTTATTTCTGTTTTTGTCAGAACCCAAACGGAAATAGGTTTTAATTAGTAAGTGCCACGGTTCGAACCTTTCAAATATTATGCAAAAAAAAACTTAGATGGATGTACAATGTACATGTCCTATTTTGTGCTGTGTGCAGCGCCGTGTGTCCAGTTCAAAGTAGTAGATAAAAAATAAACATTTAAACGAGATGTTAAAAATGTAACAAAAATAAAATATTTAGTCTTGATTTTTGAAAGTAATATTAGAAGCACTAGGTCGTATTGATTACTGTTCAAAAAGGTATTTAAAAAAGGTTAGTTTAAAAATATTCAATAATGACATTAGCTGACAAATATTATAAGAACATTTGGGGATCTGAAGTGCTAATTAAGAAAGTGTCTCGTGAGTTAGGGAAAAAGCTCATGAATGAATAATTCTTATTGGGATTTTCATCTCTGGCCTGCAGTTATTAGGATGTAATATACTTTATAACGATAATATTTGTAAGTATATAATATACTTTATAACGATAATATTTGTAAGTATATAATATAGTTATAAATTTTCAACCGTTGTCCATTAATAATTGTACCTAACCTTATGATTTTTCGCAATTATTAAAACACTAATGTAAGTTTGAGTTTGAAAAATTGTTCGTAGTAAAATATAAACTGCACTGGATGCAATTCATTTTGTATTGTGTCTGTTGTATTAAAATTGAAAGCTCTCCTATCTCGATATAAATAAAAGCGATTTGGTGACGAGAATATATTTTGAAAAATATGTTCCGATGATTTATTTTTATTAGAACGAGTTCGAGGAGAACGACAACGAAAGTTGTCTTCGTCATTTGATTTATTATTTTTATTTTAGTTTTAACGGTGGGTGTGTGTGTGACTATACTTTTCTCGGCGTATTCGAGTGTCGTGGCGAAAGGACACGGGTGTGGGTCGAATTGACCATTTCGTTATATCTTAATTGACAGTAGTGAGCGTGGACGGGAGATAAGCTAACGATGCTCCGTCTCACCGACAGTGATCTCCGAGCTGTTGTGAGTTTAGTGATGGTCGATCGACTAAAATATGATAATAATATTATGTATGTTTGATTTTTCAGTGATTGGAAGAGATCTCGACTTATTAGAGTTATAAAAATGTATGAACGAAAAAGACGTGGTACTTAATCGGGTGTTTTGGTATTCGTTTCAAAATGAGGATACGAAAGGAAAATGGAAAATGGAATAACGATAACTGAGCGATGTGTGGTGACTATTTTTCGAAAATCAAAATTGTGTTTTATATAAAATCAAAGTTTTAGTTGTTTTGTAATGCCTATATAATTTAAAAAAATATTATTCTTAGTGACTTGATAGGTTCTTTCAGTTACGGTTATTCAGATTCATTTTAAGCATTATTCATAGTAATTACTGTCTTATATATTATGTGATTTATTTTTGGAAAAATTAATTCAAATTATATATTATTATTTTTATATAAAAATAAAACAAATTCTTATAGAAATCTAAATAATATTATATAGATCAATTGAAACGAAACAAATAGGAATTCATTGCAAACAATTATTTTTTATTTAATATTATATTATATAGGTAACCAAAAAAATATCATTAGATATAGAAATATTGTTAATAAACCATCTCCTATCAGAACCATAATTTTTCATATGATTTATCAAAATTATCATTGAATTTGAATTCAACAAATCCCTTGTACACCTAGGTACCTACTATAGAACACACATAAATTTCCTGTATTTTTTTCATGAGAATCGTATTGTTTTCTTATGTTATTTATTTTTTAATTTGTTGATTGTTCAGAACCATGTAATAAAAATAAAATAACAATAAACCACGTGTATTGAATAAAAAATTAAAGCTGTTTAAAGTTAAGTTAAACGAAATCCTAAATTATGTTGCTTATAGTACATATACAATCGTACGTTTTTACATATTAACCGTTGCATCGTCAGTTTTTCACAATTATA
>PVMI01004265.1:0-12112 GCA_008528875.1 Aulacorthum solani | reverse complement strand
TATATCCAAAAATATGGTTCCATTTTGTTTATTTTATTAAAGATAATTTATATAATTAACTGCCTCGACATTCTTTTCCTAACCACGCCACAACTTATTTCCATCCATAAATTAATAATAGAATAAAACATGTTACCAACATACTTTACAAAAAAATTATATAATATATAAACAATAAACATTAACATTGGTTCTAAATTGTAGGTAAGTGGTAATCAGAACTATGACTGATTATTTAACTTAGATAAACATAGTGTCGCTATCTGGAATAGAATTCTTAATTGATGCCATTTTAAGGGTATCGGTTAATGTAACTGATGATTCAGTATCAATGGATCCAACAGAATCTATGTTAGCCACAAAATTTTGATTATCAAGATTGCCTTCCAAAATATTTCTAAGTGCAAATAAGCTCCATTCTCGCATCACTGAAACAAAATTTAAATGATTCACTAATAGTAATTTATTTGTATTCATAGTAATGTTTCATTGGATTTCGTAAATTGTAATTTTAAATATAGTGACTGACTCTGTGCATTACTTATTACTTTAACCTAAAGAATACGCTATATTGTAAATTTATCTTTGACTGAAAACGGTATAAAATAAAACTACTTTCAACTGCCTAGCATTGAGCATAATAATTTATGAAACTTACGGGGATTTTTGGCATCAAATGAACAACACTCCAACAGTATGGGAATAATATTGTCAGTACGCATCTGTAAAAATAAGTATTTTAATTAAGTATGAATTTATAATTATATGTTAAGGTTATTGCGACTCGAGCTACAATATGATGTACTTACTAAGTTTTGATTTTCTTGGTGGTTATAACACATGTTTGCTATTAATCGTATTAGATCTGATTTGAACCAAAATCTATTATGCGTTTGTATATCTGAATCAAACAGAGCTGACAGATCTTTCACACGACTAAATTCATTGTTTGAACCATCATTATCCTTGGCATGCTTATGTATGAATACCAACAAATCTAAAATAGTACAATGTTTATTATTCATCAACCATACAATATTACAATTCATGTTTCATCATAATGAAACTAATCTTATACCCATAATTTTTTTTAATAAAGTAGTGTGTTTTTTGATTTCTGTGTTAAATTTTTCAATACTTGAAGCCTTAGCGAGAACATTCACTACATGACTTGTTATTTTATCTAAGGCACAATTGATAAAAAAATCGTATTTTATTACTACAATGACTTCCAAAGACACTTCCTCATTATAATGTTCAAGCCAAATGGAGATAATGTTCATTAATTGATCTTTAGAAGTATCAGGAAGATTTTTATAGGCCAATAAAAAATCTTTTGAATTTGAGAAGATTGAATCTAAAAATATTTTACTAAAAATAAAAATTTTTAATTTATTTACAATTATAATCAATACATATTTAACAGATGTTAACACTTTTTCAAATGAGAACACATCACACAAGCATCAGAAGCAGTATAACACTCTAATACCATAAAAAGAGTAATTGCGGCTGTAACAGTCAGGAATGGGATAGACATTCGATTTTCGTATGGTGCCTGATATGTTTTCATTTGAACAAGAGTGTAATAATTTCAGAGCAATGTTATCATAATATCAAAGTATAAATACATTACTGCCTTGGCAATGAGAAAGTAGTTGAAAGTCTCATTGAAAAATTGCAAATTGTTAGATGTTTTGTAATATGAAATTAATGGTATTCTATACTTTTATGTATATAAATATTCTATATTTCACCTATATTCTATTTCATTTTGAGTCCAATGAGTCATAATCTGTTGAACTATATTAACATCTTTTAAGATCTCTTCTCTGAAGTTGACATCACACAAGCACAGGTTGTACAGCAGCATCATTGAATTGTTCAATAATTTGGCATCTTTAGAAGACACAATAAAATGTCTAAAAACAATAATACAAATATTTAGTTATTCGATGTGAACGATACAGGTATGTATAAATAATACATCAATGTATTGACTAATGTGTTTGAGAGATGAAAGTGTACATTATGTACCATTGACTATTAATTATGGTATGTGGCTGTAGACAGAACAATGTACCTTAACGTGCTACTGAAACCTCCAAATATCTGGCGTTGAGCGGTCTCATTGCCAACTGAGAAGTTTGCCAAAAACTGTAGCAATACACTGCGACTCAACGGATCATTGGCAAAAAAAGTGTCACAGTACCAAGAACAGGTTTCAATCAGTTCTGAATCCAATAGTCGACATTTGCCGCTGTCATCGAGCCGAGGCGAGTTGTTCCGAAGCCAACGGAATGTGTCCGTCGCGTTTTTCATCTCATCAGCGTCCGACCGTCCAGACAGTCTTCCGGTTTTCAGACCCTTTAAACGGCACACAAACTCATCGTCATTTTGTTGGCCTGCAGTTGATGTCATATTGTTTGCCTATGAAAACAGAAAGTATTGTAAATTTTAATAATATTGAAGTTATACTAGAAGTAATGACGATTAAGTAGATTGTAAACAGTCGGTTATTTCAATAAAAATGTGCCAATGCTTTGTCAATCATACCGATGGATCTGATAACGTGATAAGACTTTTTAAAACTGATATTAATTCGTTGATATGTCTACTTGAGAATTAGTTGATACGATCGAACCACTTTTTTAAAATCTTGTTCCTTAACTTCTAGAACATTTTTTAGAATATCAAAAATTTTAAGAAATTTTTATGTTGATGATTTGAAATTTAAATTAAATATCTTAAAAGTTAAAATGTGGCCTAGTATTCAATATATTTTTGTCCTTTGGTCATAATGACTATTGTGTATTGAACTACTTGCACTATTTCAATTTTCAAAAACGATTTACGAATATATTATTATTTATTATCAATCAACCTTGCCCAGGAACACGTTTCAACTAGTCGCGACGAGTTAGGACTTATGTTAGGTTTTTTACCACTATTTGAGATAGTATCAGTATCAAAGATTATAACATTCTGTGATAACACCGATAGATAATAAATAATAATATTATGGATAAAATAAAGTAAAATAGTATACCTTAAATGGTATAGTCCTTAGATCATAATTAATAATTATATCATTACACAATATTGTTCATATATTTGTAAATAATTATGATCTAAGTCTTAAGATAAATATAATATGTGGTACTCATAGATAATACTTTTATAAATAGGTATTACAGCTACAGATGATTACTGCCTTAATGTATAAAGTTTATTTTATTTGTATTAAAACGTTTAATATCTATTATCTATATAAGTAACATTGCCTGTACTACTATCTTTATTTTATGCAATTTTTAGTGATTTTATTATTTGTGATTATACTGATTATCAATGTTCGGTAGTCGTTACTCACTACTTGCTCAGTCATTCGCTCGCTGATGTCCTCACCTCCACTGTTCACTAATCACTGGTCAATGATTATCATACTTACAATATTATATTAAATACATGATAATATTATTACCACACATCGTTTAAATTTTACTATTTTGTTTAGCAAACTTGTAGGAATGTATTACTATGTAATTTTGTACGTATTGGATGACACAAATGTCGAATAATCAAATTTGAGAGAATTCTCAAAAGTGGACACACGAACTTTCTTGCCCTAGAAAGAGTCACCGCCGCTTGTTTTGTCCCAAAAATGTCACGACGCATCTTAGTTACATCAGAAACGCCATTAAATGTCGTGGATCCTTATTGTTGTCACTCGTTCCCTTCCTACTCTAACGAACTGGGCACTGACAAAGATTACCTGAACATTCGCTTCACTGAAACTATAAATATTATCGAAATGGAAGGGATTGTCGATACAGATTTTTTAATCAATAGGGTAATGTTGATTCCTGAGAAACAGATTTTAGTTGGTAGGTATACCCGTTCAATAATATTTTGCTTTCTGCCCCATTTAGACTTACGCCAGCCACTTCGATCAGCAGTTTACGCTACTAATGGAGGCTAGCTTGAATGGCCAAATAAAAATCGTGAAAGAATTATTTGACAGATTTAATGTCGCAGTGGACAACATAGGAGATGTAGTACATTTTGGTTCACTTGTCAAAGGGGCAACTGCGCTTTGGTGTGCTGCTGGTCAGTATATTATTTTATCCATTAACATTAACATTCTATTATTAAATAGAACAATAATTATTAGAAAAGTAATCAAGATCTCAATTTCTCCCTTAACAGTTTAAACATACTATGTAAAGTTTGTTCCTCACTCTTCACGTTTAGAAGTTAATATCATATTTACTGTACTTGTAATTATTGTGTTGTGTATAATATTTGTTTTTATTTGTATAAAATTAATCATTTATAGTTTTTGATTAGTCTAAGTAGAATGATTAATTAAATAAGTTCTACGATCATCCAACTTATTACTTGCTCTTATTTATAACAAACTAATTTATATTTTTTAATTTCTAGGAACTGGGTCCATGGAAGTAGTCAAAATTCTTGTTGAGCATGGTGCTAATGTTAACTTTCTTACTGAAACTAAGTCATCTCCATTGCGAGCAGCTTGCTATTTAGGACATCTAAATATTGTTGAATATTTGGTTGAGCATGGAGCAGATGTTAATTTAACTAATATATATAATAGTACATGTCTTATGATTGCTTCTCATAATAGTAAGTACATATAATTTAATTTTTATATTTCAGAATACAAATATATGAAAAATCTTTTAAATTCATTTAAATTGTATTATTTTCTAAGAAACCATTTTAAGAAAACTGAAGGGTGCAAAAAAAGCTCCTTATGTTTAATAATAATAATTATAACACTATAATTTATTTAATTGGCTCGTTTAAGATCTATTGTCATTCTTTCAATATTTATTTGGAATTAAAAGACTCATTTTAATTTTATATTACAATTGCTTATAAATGATTTTTTCTACTTATCAATACGTACCATCATTTATTTAATTAGTAAAATATCATTTTTATCCTAGATCACAAAGAAGTAGTTGAATATTTGTTGAGAAAGGGAGCTGATATTAATATACAAACTAAATGTGGATCTACAGCCATGCACTTTGCTGCACAAGCTGATAATTTGGGAATTGCTAAACTACTCATAGAATATAATGCTCAACAACTGAAAAATCAGCAATGTATGTACATCTTTTAATTTTTTTAATTAATGATTTAAATTAATTATCATTATCTTTCTAGCTTTGACTCCAATTTTGGTAGCAGCAGAAAGAACACATCATAATTTTGTATATTGTCTCATTGATGAGATGAGCCAATTAAATTTGACACGGGAAGAGAAGATAGACGCTGAAGAGTTACTAGGTGCTTCATTTTTGAATGATAAAGATCATTATGACTTACGTCGGGGATATAATATTCTAATTCGAGCGATGAAAAGGCGGTATGAAATTTAGTTTATGTATCATAATATAATTTAATGATACTAACAATATTCTATGTATGGATTAATGGTTCGATGGGGCTTGATAACTGTTTTGTTTTGTTTCATTTTTGATCGTACTCATTTAATGAAATCTAAAGAAGTACATAATATTGTCTTCAATTATATTAGTTCTAATTACATAGACAATATATACTGCTTTTAACTCTAGTAAAGTATGTATATTTGGCAAAGTTTTTCCAGTTTTTGAGGGTCCTTGAATATTATTTTTAAAAAATTATTATTATTATTATTTTAAATATTAAACAAAATAGTAAAAATTGTATTTAATTTTAGGTATGAGAAGCACCCAATTATAAATAAAAAAGTTAACAAGGCAGTTGAATGTTACAATTACAAAGTTGAATGTCAAACCGTACAAGAATTATTAGATATAAAAGACAATGCTGAAGCCATACATTTTGAATCACTGATAATTAGGTATGTATTATTTATTGATAATAATTTGGTATTTATTATTCACATTCCATTTTTTCATCTTCATAACGGGCCATTGAAGAAATAAGTAAAACTGCTGAGGCAAATCAACAAGTTGGCAGTAGAGTTTGGGAAAGGAGGATGGTTGACCTAAGTGGCAACTCCAATATAAAGAATATTAAGATTATGGATAACTGTGTTTGGCATTGCTATTGTGGTTGTTGCCAACATCTCATGTAGAATTGTGAACATTGAAATTGACCCCTAAATTGGATTTGTTATTATGAAAAAAGTATGTAGTTGTAAGATATTGCCTAGAAGTTTGATGGAAAGGTTGAATTTTTGACCAGAGTTTGAGTGTTTTAATGTTCATTGTTCATGAGTGCCTTGATGCCAATCCAGTCAATTGAGTGTTGCTGCTTATAAGAGTATCAATGGTAATGTAACTTATTTCAATAAATTTGTATATGGTGTTAAACACTTTGACCGTCAAACCGTTCGGAACTTATGAAGTAGAAATTTGGCATTTAAAAATGTTGACCAGGCAAAAGCCACAAGAGGAGCTTTACTCAAAAAATAGATGATAAGTCCACAATAATAAGGTGATGCTTCTCACATTCTACCAAAGTATTATACAATTAAATCAAGACTATTATTGAACCATGGTTTTAATATTTTATTGAGATTAAGGTATTATTTGCTGTAACATTCAAATTTTCAATGTTTTTTTCTGGTTAGATAGTTACACTTTCTTCGGTAAAAGTAGAGGGCCAAGCAGGATTGTATACAAAGTTTCCATTAATTTAACTGTTTGTCATATATTAGTAAGATAATATGACATAGTTAAATTATTTACAATACCTCCTACTTCTGCATAATTTAATAATTAGTTGAATAAGTAATAATTCATGATTGACACTATCAAATGCCCCTTTATTTATTAGATACTAAATATATTTAGCTACAAACTATCATAAAAAAACTACAATAATACAAACAAATTAAAATAAATAAATGATTATTTAACATACAAGTTTTGCTTATGTTTATTATTTTAGAGAACGGATTTTAGGAGAAAACAATCCAGATTTATTGCAATCAATCATATACCGTGGTGCTGTTTATGCAGATGTACAAAATTTTACACCATGTATACTTCTCTGGAATCGTGCCTTAACAATAGCAAATCATAACAAACATAGAGTCCACAAAGATCTATTGCGATTCACACAGGTAACATTTTATACTTCAGAAATTCAAAAATGTACCCTAGAATTTTATTTTCTTAGAACATAAATTATTATATATTGTTTCACACATTTTATTGGCAATCAGAGTTTTATTTATAACTTCTTGATATTTCTTTTATTAGGCTGCTTTATTTAAATTTATATGTTCGTATTTCATTTTTATTTTTATGATTTCAAAATTGAATATAAGTTAAGTAACACATTTCAAATTTACCAGCAATTTTTTTTGACAGTAATTATATTTCTAGACATCAATACTTAAATGTTTATATTCAGATTTACTCATTTGCATTATAAATAATATGACGCATTCAATTTTTTTTTTTTTTTTAATTTTTACAATTTATAGCAGCCAACTCATTTTTCATTATGTTATGTGGCCCATTTGCTCATGTGCAGCAACAGTATTAACATTATAGTAATAACATTTAGTTTTTTCAAATCATAATATGTTATATTGTTACTTTTCTAGAACCACTCTAGGCTTCTCAATAGTACCTATGATCCAATAATATGTATATCCAATAATAAAAAAAAATAAGAATGTCTCAGTTACATTATCCTGTATAATATGTGTACTATATACACTATTGATCTGGATGCTGGTTGCTAATTTTTCATAAATTAGAAACTGATGATACAAATTTTAATTAAAAAAAAATCTTATAGTAGGTTATATATTAATTGTATAAAATAGTATAGTAGGATGTTTTTCTAAATATTAAGTAGGAAATATGAAGTAGGTACTTACTTATTAGAAAATGGTGAGTAATCTGTATTAAAATAAAGTCTTGAAATCCAAATACTCATTAATCAAATCTATATTTATATAAAGTATTACAAAAATAAATTGGATGTAAAATTTTAACTATTACCTTTATAAAAATCCTTTGGTAAGTGATTTTTAACTGTAGGTAAAATAACGTATTAATTGTAAAAATGAAAACAATTTTATAAGTTATAAGTTTTAAAACTCCAATTTTTCAAACTTTTGTTTTGAAAAGAATTTCAGCTTGTATAATACTTTCCTTAATTACTTTACTAACTTATCTTTTATTTTTTTATCTTCAAAAGTAAAAAATGAGTTAAATTGTGTGTTATACTTTTTATCTATAACATAATATAATAGATTCATCCATTTTGAATCAACACTCCATTTATACAAAATTAAATAATAAATAAATGAGCTAAATTAAAAACCATGACTGAGCTTCTGTTTCCAATAATATTTTAGTTATAATGTTAAATATTTTTACATGTGGCTATTCTTAAAATATATCTTTTTCAGGTGTTTTGTCAAATGATTAAAAATAATATAAAAATCAAATTATCAGATTTAAAGAATATTTTACAATCTGCATGCGATGAATTGATTATTATTAAAAAAAGATTATCTGAAGCTGATTGTTCACCTGAAAAGGAATTATCAAAGGTGTGGTAATAATTTATTATAAATATTAACTAAATGTCTATATGTTATACATTTGAGTACTTGTGTATTATACTGGCTAACTAGTTTAATCGAAAATGTACTGTACTACTGTATACCATATTATTTAGACTGCCATTATGTTTGCATATTTTTGTACATTAATTTACTAGCACACTAAGTAAATACGAGAAAGAGAAAGAGAGATAATATTTATTGGCAAAAAAAAAGAAATACAAGCACAGTTAATTGCATCACATATTACACAACAATAGTAAAATACAAAAATAATATAAATCTAGATTGATTTTTCTACAATGTGCATGTGGACCATTGTTATTCTACCAACCATTATAAGTGTGATTAACTCAAAAATGATTGTATCTGAATACAGTATCTATTCTTTTAATTATTAAGTGTTGTAAGCTTACCAACTATTAGAATATACTGTTTATCCTTGTTCAATAATATCTTCAGCTTTTGGTAGAGTTAGTGTTATTTTACCCAAGACTTATACAATAAAACATTATTTTGTTTTACGGCATATGCTCCTAAATATTCACTATTGTGATAAAATTTTACTAGAATTTATTTCATGCTAACTAAACTTTCATTGACTTCTACAATTATGTTTGGGCCTCAGTTGTCTTCCCATTTGAATTGTTCTCCATTGGCATAACACAAACTTATCTTAAAAAAGTGATTCAAATCAATAACAGTTTTATTATATAATTTATTTAAATTTTTTTGACATCATTTGATTGATGATTGTTTTTCACACAATGGCATAAATAAAGTGAATAGCGTTGTAAATGGTATACAGCTTTTTCAAACCAATTATCTTGTCAATAGCATATTTATGGCATGTTTTTCCTTTCTCCTTCCAAAATGCACATTTTTTCCAAAGTATAACTTAGCATAATGATTATTTAAACATACTCGAACAAGTTGCAAGACTTCTCTCTCTTGAAGCTTTTGCATTGATTATTTTAATTTTTTGGTAGTAATCACAAATTTACTTAAAAAATAAACTACCCAAACATCCACAGTTCAGAAAACAAACAGTGCAGAAATGGCAAACAAACTATGTATACTGTGTGCTAAAAGTACTTAAGTGGACATATTAATGAATGAAGTCCATAATATGTTATTAGACATCCATGTTGTTGATAATTCAGTATAAATTATAATATTCTGTGATCTTAACTACTCACATTGTTACTGAAACCTTTTAAATTATTTAAATATATTTCCTTATTTCTAATTTGGTAAACATGTGCAACTTAATGTCTCCAATTAATGTATCAGTAAATTAATTTACATACATAAAATGTACAAAAATAGTGACAGTCAAAATAATATGTATGAATGTGTATAATATGGTAGCTCGATAAATTATTGATCAATCTATACCTTATCCCAAAAGAGAATAATCACTTTTCGCTCACGACGCACGCACGCACACACACTGTAGCGTTGGATGTGATACGACGGACGGTGGGGGATGCGCGGAAATGGACGAAAACCAGTCGGCTGACTGATTATTCTCTTTTGGGACAGGGTATAGGCAGTCAGAATAATACTAAAGTACCCATTCATATACTAGTTAGAAATAATAGTAAATAGTTGTAACTACTATATTGAGTGATGAATCATTAAATTATAGACCAATGAAATTGAAATTAAAAATATTAAATTATCTTTTTCTACAGGACGAATACTATTTAAACATAAAGTCTACACTTGGTTTGATTATTATAACCAGTATCGCATTATTACAAAATGATAATAATGAAGATCCGTTGGTAGGTGAATTAATGAAAGTTATAGTGGAGATAAATAAACTTGAACTTAAAACAATTAAAGGCCAAACATTACTTCACTTATGTCTTAATTATGATACAAACGTTGACAATATTTTCACAACAGGAATTTGTTGGTAAGATAATTTTCTATAAGTAAAAAATAAATTTCAATTTGCCTATATATTTGTTAAACTTACTCTTGTAATCCAGATTTTACTATAATTCATTAATCGAAAGACCTGTATTTTTTATGTGAATTATTATTTTCTATGTTGAGTTCTTAACTAAAAAAACTAATATTTTTTTGTATTTTTTATTGCAGCTTTCCAAACTTTCTTGCAATGAAATTATTAGTTCATTGTGGGGCAAACGTAGATGCAGTTGACAATGATAAAAATACAGCCCTCCATTACATTGGTAAATTCATAACAGATTTGTAAGTGTTTTTATTATTATTTAATATTTTGAGAACACTTTTTAGGATTAATAATTGTGTTTTTTATTTTACAATATTTGTATTTGAAGCCCTCACATACCGCACGACAGTGATTACTTAGATACAAGAAAAATGGTCATGGAGTTGTTGAATGCCGGTGCTCATACAGATTTTGTAAACAAACTAGGGGTTTGTCCTCATACAGGATATCTGTCGAGTAATTATTTTATTCTATTTAACTTTATTTTATTTTATTATGAATATTTAATTTTTGTTTTAGATTTATTTCATTTAACAAACAATATGCCAAGGAGTTTGAAATGTTTATCTGCCAGTGTGCTCAAGTACCGATTTCCAAAAAAATACTACCGAGATCAGTTGCCAAAAATATTAGTAAATTTCACTAATTTACATTAAGTGTTTGATAGTTAGTAAAATATTTAGACAAAAGAATGTATTACCTTCAATATGACATGTAAAATTAAATAATTAAGTTGTCATTTTATGCAGGTCAGCTGTAAGCAGAACTATGATTGCTTACAGTAAAATATTGAAAAGACTTCAACATAATACATTTATATTATGATTTATCTATCCTACGTGTATATATTTTTATTTTTTGTAAACTTTTTATTTCTTAATGTTTTTATGAAAACAAAAATGTACAACCAGTTTTTTATTTTAAATGTTATTAGTTGATTTCTTATGAATATTAAAAACTGCATGACATAATTTACAGATTTCTATAAAAAAAAGACATGTTTTATATTCTATAGTTATTTAATCTTGTAACTATATAATATATATATATATATTATATATAAATAATAGAAACCTAGGATAAAAGTCAAAAAATTGTTTATATGCTTTAATTTATATTCTTTATATTGTTTACATATTTTTATAAAGGGATTTTGTCCTAACCTTCATTCACTTAATACTACCAACAATAAGAATACAATTTCATCCATATTTAGCATTTAGTATTTACTTGCCTTCTGGTTTTATTTATTTGAAGTAAATTCCTAACCTAACCTAAGCTATAATAAATTATTGATTAATAATTATTAAAGCTAGGAATTTCATGCCCTTAAAAACCTTAAAATATGCATTTACTTATGCACTAAAAAATCACTAAATGTATCCTTAAAATAAAAGCGCAATCACTTAAATATGCTCTTAAAATATACCTTAAAAAACAAAACATTTTGACTACACTATATATTAGAAAAATATTTTTTTTTTGGGAATAATATTATTAATTTATATTATAAGAATTATACAAAGATAAAAATTAAATTTATGTAAATCAAT
>PVMI01004254.1:0-15896 GCA_008528875.1 Aulacorthum solani | reverse complement strand
TTAAATTTGAAAGGTTAAGAAGTTGAAAGTTAAATATAAACAATGATTTTGAAACAACCATAAAAAAAAATTGTCATTTGTTATTGCAAAATAATTTTAATGAAATGCTGGTACTAAGTAAAAACAAAAAATAAACATTAGACATTTCTGAGAATAATCTAATAAAAAAATCAGATAATTAATCAAACAAACAAAGCTGTTAAGATTTTTCTAGCTCATCTTCTTTTGCAGGAAAGATAATAAAAATGAATATTTCATATCCATAATTATCTGCATTTTTAAGCATATACATTAACATACATTACAATTTATAATCCAGCACACAAATAAAGTAATATTAAAACTGTTCATTCATTGAATACTCTACAGTTACTTAAACTTTAATAATACTGATAATTAACACTCAATATGAGTTGTTTTTAGTTTATTAAATATGAGCCACATAAATTAAGTTGTATTTATACAATTGCGTATAATTTGTAACTTTTGTTTCTCATTACAGACTTTTTATAGAAACATGGGGTTTAAAATTACAATTTTAACAAAGGAAATAAATTTTAAATGATATGTATATTATTTTGTTGAAACAACATTACAATATATTTTGATTTTGTTTTAAGATTGCTGGCCCTCCATAATTTGAATATTATGTATAGATAGCGTGCCGCACAGATAGGGCTGCTAAAAATAAACAAATAAGATAATGTTAAAACATGCTTCAACTTGCCAGAAAAAACATGCGCTGTTGGTAACCTTTTCTCTGTGAAAATTTGGTTAGACACCCTTGCCTTACAAACTCTCGGCCAGTAACATGAAGAGTGTCAATGCCAACCATATCTCTCTCCAACTCGCAAAGCTGTACAAAGTTCTCCTAAAAAAAAATTTTTTTTTTAAATTACAAAGTTGGAAATAAAACAAAACTGTTAGTTACCGATCTGCGAAGTGCACTTGGTAATCTCTTTGTTACTTTCAATAATTTTACTCTAGCTTCCAAACAGTTATTGTAATCAATATGTGAAGAACCATAGTGTCTTATTAATTCTAAAAAATATGGATGTTAGTCAATTATGAAAAAATTACTATCAAAATTACATACTTTCTAGTAAATGAGAATAATGAAGTAATCTTTGAAGTGGTTTCAATACAAATGAAGACAACGGCAAATAGCACACTTTTTCTACTTCAAAGTCTTTATAAAATGCTTCAAATTTCTTGTTAGTACGATATGCATGATCAATTTTTTCTAAGACATTTAAGTGTTCATCTAAATAATGATCATACAACTAAAAATAATAAAATAAACATACGTTAATTTAATTTTAATAAAAATTCTATATTTTTAAATTATCATACATACCTCCAAATGATTAAAATGGTGTAACAGAACATCAGCTATACACGGAGGGTCCCAGCTATTTAATCTCATTTCCACATTTTTCAAAAATAAAGAATGAGCATCATAAATTGGGTCAATTAAATTTAAAAGCATGTTTACAGATTCTATCTGACCCATTTCATCATCTTCTTTGCTCATTTCATCACGCAACCACTAATAATAAAATATGAATAATTCTTCAATTAAAAAGTATTTTTTTTTAACTTCATAAGTATTAATTTAGCTTACAAAATTAATGACTTCTAAGTCTTTTCTATAAGTCCGCTCTGTCATCAATATTTCTTTAGTAATAAAATATGCTCTGTCTGTGGGCCTCTAAAATAAAAATAAATTTTAATTTATATTGATACAATATATTTAATTTTAATAGATATAATAATCACATTATACAATATAATTTAACTTGATATGTAATATTTATACATGTATCTATACATGTGTAGAATTTACAAGATAAATAATAACTCACTTTGCGTTTTGTATCAGTAATTTCAAGATTTTTCAATGAAGTTTTATCCTTGACAGTATTTATTGTGCTAACATTATTATAATGATCGTTGCTGAAAAAATATGTATATTAAAATTTGATTTTTTAATTTAAAAAAATGTATTCATATTATATTTTACCTTATATTTCCTAACGATCCATTTGTCAAGTGGTTTTTCGGAGTGGAAGATGTCATTGTCATCACACCATTTTCTTTAACAGACATGGAAGACAAACATGATGTTGATCCATTGATTTTCTTAAACGGCGAATCTACTTCTTCAGGAGTGTCACCTTAAATTGAAAAAAATTATTAATAAAAGCATTTTAAACAAACTATACCATGCAATGTACAATGCACAACTGGAGGTACAAAAAAAAATTATATATAATGCTTTTATAAACATGTAAGGGTGCAATTTGATAAAATTAAAATAGGGAAAGGTTTGTGATAGCAAATAAAAACATGTAATAATTATAATTTAACCAAAGTACAAATATATACTTAAATGTATATTTATTTGTGTGTTGCAAAATAATAATATAAAATATAAAAAACAAAAATAATAATAATAAATGAGAAGCAATTTTATGATATGTAATTGAATGTTGATACACAAATAGGATTCAACATAAAGTGTACAACTATTTATTTGTATTCAAAACTCACTTAACTCCATTGGGTAAAACCGGATATGCATAACACGAATGATTTAAAGTGACATTCAATAAAAAAAATTTGTATAATATGGAAATTATTAAAATTATTAAATCATAGTTTATTTTTTATTTATTGATTTTTTATTATTATATTTTTATAGACGTTTGTATGTACATAGTAAAATGGTATCTAGATATAATAAGTATAATCAATTATTTATAAAAATTTACAACAAAAAAATCTAAACACCTAATTGATTAATTTAAAAAAAATAACAAAGTATAAATTATTGAAACAAAATTTCACATTTAGGTAATACGAAAATGTTCTTGAAATCTAGCAATGTGTTTATTGTATATAATATATAATATTATGTATAAAAAAACAAGGAATAAAAAACAAAACAAAAAACCACAACAAAATATGAAATCTTTTAACAATTATTAATCAGTTGTAAGTAAATGAAATTAAGTAATTACAAATAATATAAATAATGATGTATAACGGCAGATGTATAGTCAACAGGATAAAAGAGAAGTAACGAATATTTGAGTTTTGAAGACTAATATTCAAAATCAAATTTCTTTTCAAAAACAAACTTATGTATAATAAATATTGTATACTAAAGGAAGACCGTTTGAAATTTGATACATTGTTAAAGAATTAGTACTTAAATTTGCAATTTGAAAACTAAAAGAATACATTATAGCTATTAAGACCATATTTGGGTCCACGAGAGTAATATTTTGAAATCATTTATTTCTCTTTTAAAATTTGGTACAGTGACATTATATTTATCTTGCAATGTCTTTAACTTCCCTTTATATTATATACATTGAAAACCAATTCTAATAAGTAATTTGTAATAATAATATTCAATATCAGTCTATTATAATATTATAATAATTATTTATAAATATTAGTATTTTTAATGTATTATCATTTGAAATATTATGATCTAACAAAATAATGGTGTATAATCACTGATAAGGTGGCATATTCAGTTTTCAGTGTTAAATTGTACAGTATACTCAATCAAGATAAAACATTTATATGAATATATGGAATAATAATGATTAAAGAAATAACATAAATTATTATTTCAAATACAACATATTTGAGCACCAAATAAAATTTTAATTTTCAATAGAATTTAAATTAATTATTTAAAGTATGTTTTAGGTACTTTTAACTAATATTTATTATCAAAATACAGTTTGATAACATTTTCCACCCATTTAAATTAAACTTGTTTTTTTAATCCAATCAAGTACAATATCCTATTGTATACAAGTTACAAAAATGTCATTACACATATATTGTATAGTTGTTTTAAGAAATAATATTATGTTTTTAGCTTAGAACTAATAATAACAATTTAACAGAACAAAACTATTATTTAAATATTATGAAATAAAACTAAACAAAACCTGAAGACAACATTTTTATAATATTATTATCACAACCACAAAAGAAAAAAATATATATATATGTATCTATAAAAGCATAAACATTAAAGAAAAATTACTAATGTACCATGTGAAATACTAATACAATGATCTAGTAATATCTTTGAGATTCTTATCTTTCTTAGACACAATAATATTTGTTAATCTACACCCTATATGCCATTATTAGTTATTATAAAATTGGTTCAAATATGTTTTTTGTAATTTAATGGAAGTTTGGATGTTTATCATCAACATTGACTTATATTGGAAAAATAAATCTATACTTTTGTAATTTGTATCACTTTAGGTTTTCTCTTTAAAGTGTGTGTGTAACGTCTTCTTTTGGAAGCCCTTGGTATAGTATTTGGCACATTGGGTGGCTCTTGAGCCTCAAGTGAAGATGATGAAGCGTCACTAGGAGGACTGCGAGTCAATGAGAAATAAGAATGGCAACGAGCTCTAGTAGCTAATGTCTTTGGTTTTGGCCCTGGTGCATCCAATGATGGAGGACCGTGTGCCATACGGCTCTTTCTAGTTTTCATACTGGTCTTGGGTAGTTCAAACATGTGAGGTGGTGGCCGGTAGAATTTTGATTCATCAGACTCAGTAAATGGTGAGTCATATTCATCAGAGTCTTTGTTCAAGAATTCTGGAGGTGGACAAACACTATCATAGTGGTGGAGTATTGTAGCATTACTTGAAAATTCTGATGTAGACACACCAGCTGAAGTATCGTCACCAAACGATAGCCTAGGTTTGTTTGTAGATGGTGCTCGTCGTGGTTCTTCTGTTTCTTCTTCTACAAAATCTTCATTATGAATTGTTTTTGCATCTTCATCATCATCAAACTGTTTTTGTTCAACAGGTGTAAGGTCTTCACTTTTAGGAGAGGGCCACTGTTCAACTGGTGGAGGAATATCAAATGCATACTCTTCTGGTAACGGTGGTAAATCCGGTAAGCTATCCATTGCATCAGAACATAAACTTGGCTGACAATCACTAGACAGTATTGAATCATCTAGTGATGCTGATTGAGTAGAATATTTTGTTGATAGTTCATCATCAATTTCAGATTTTTCTGATGTGCTTTGTTCGCTTATTCTTGACAATGTTCGTGACATACCATATATACCATATCCTATGAGATACATACCAGAATAAGTAACATCTGGAGTTGGTGGTAAGGGACTAGAAGTGACATCTTCTTCATCAGCAATATTTCCGCTCAAATCATCCATATGAGGCGGATCATCAAGACTTGAACTACCAGAACTTTCTAATGAAAGCCTATGATGTCTTTTAGGTTCTAACTTTGGTGGTATTTCAATGCACCCTAATTTATTAATTAATTCAGCGTGATCAATTTCTTCTATAAATACATCTGAATTAAGATCAGGCTCTTTTTCGCTTTGATCATTTCTATCTACTGTCAAGTTATCTGCTTCAATTACAGTATCTTCAATAATTTCTGAAACACTTTGACCTGTTTTTTGAGCTGTACGTTTTGTTTCATCTGAACTTTGAGAGTCAAGCTCTTTAAACGGTATTTCCTCACTACTGCCAGAATCATCAACAGACACCCAATCTTCATCAGTGGAACATTTGTTATTATATTTATTATTTTGGTTTTTTAAATCAATATTAGGTGCACAAGTAATATCAGACACAATAAACGTCTCATCTTCGAAGTCCTTGTGTTCATAATCAATAGCTGCCGCCACATTTAATTCTTCAGAATCCCAAACTTCAATTTCAAAATTTTTTAATTTTTTTAATGAGTCCAAACGCTCTTGCCTAGTACTAGAGCGTCTTCTTTCTGGAGTTAAGCTTGGTGACAGTGATATACTATTATGTTCTTCAGATTCTTTAACAACAGCATTAATTAAATATGTAAGGCATTCTACAATTGTCTCATCAACTTTAATGTTCCACCATTTGATTGGTTTTTCTTCCAACTCTACCTCATCTTCGTTATCAACTGTATCATCTTTACTAGAAAATGATGTAACTAAAGGAAGTTGATGCAGGGAAACAACTGGTGAGTCTAAAGATATGGCCCTCCTTTGTGACTGGTTTTGACCAGATACATTTGGAAATGCTGAACCCTCAGATAAACCTAACCTAGCAAAAAGTATAGGAGATTTTTCTCTATTCTGAGATATTTTATCTGGTAGAATTTTTCTCAATGAGTCGGAAGGTGACTTATCTTTTTTTAAAGTAGTAAATCCATCAAAATCAGCTATTTTTGTTGCTAAAGATTGGAATTTATTGATTTTAACAGTTTTAGATTCAGGATCTAGAGGCTGTGGCACTGTAGTTTGCTGTGAAACCATCATACTAGATAATGCATTTTTTAATTTAATTTTAGTTTCATTAGAACTGTTACCATCAGGAACAACTTGCTCTTCATCTTTTCTTACACTACTAATTTCAACTTTCGGTGTTTCACCATGTAGAGGTACTTCTGAATGAATTATTTGAGAATTCTTTACAGAATTTGACACAATATCTGGAAGGGCGTTGTATTTCATTAATTTATTATGTTTTGTTGCATTATTATCATCATCGCTTACCACAACATTTGGAACTATATGAATAGAATTAGAAGTCATAGCAGAAGCAATTTTGATTTTAACAGCAGAAGACTTAAAAATGTTTTCTTTTTTTGGGCTATTTGAAATACGTCTCTCTGGAGATATCCCAGGTGAATTTGAAGCTAGAGATGTAGAAGCTGATCCTAAACTCTTGTTATCTTTACTACCCAATGAGTCCTTTCTTATTTTTTTAGCTTTTCCTCCTCTATATTCCACGATTATTATTTCTTCGGGTTTAGGTTCTTCTTCATCGGGGTCAATTTTTATAACTTCCACTTCTTTTTTTAATCCATTATCTGCACTTCTAGGTTGATAGCAAATTTTCTTGACTTTACTTACAGGAACACTGTCAGCACTATGACAAGACTTCAGCTTGTTATTTTTTTCACCTGAAGATGGTCTAATTTCAGATTCATTGAAAGAAGTTGATTTGTATGCCATTTGAATAAGCTCTGAACTTTTAGATGTAGTTACTACATCATCGTGATATTTATTTAATAAAAGTGTATCTAAATCAACAGGACTATCATCTTCAACACTAACGTTACCAGTAGATTGTGTTGATAATGATAAGCCTGAATCTTGAGAATAATGATCCGAACCACACTTTATTGTCGACCATTTGACTGTACTTTCTTCATTAGGCGAACCTTCAATTGTGTGTCGCTTATGTAATATATAAGGTATATCTAAATCGAGTTTAACAATACTTGGTTCAAAATTGTCCATGGGTGTCAAATCTATAGACTTTTGATGCAGCAATCTATGAGATTTATGTTTAGGAGCACTCATATATGAATCACTTTTCGTTCGTTCCACGGGAACATGACCAGTCTCACCTTTATTTTCAAATGCATTGAACCGAATTGTATTATTAGAAAAGATTTGCTCTTTGCTTCGGGAAGCCAATTCTTTTTTACAAATTTCATTAAACTTATTGAACTCAATATCTCTATATTTAGGCTCTAAATAACCAAATCGTTTTTCAATTGCTAAAGTATTTTCTTTAATATCATTTTCTACATAAAATATTTCATCTTCATCATCACTAATAGTACTATTAAATACTTCTTTTTCTAATAACTCATATGAATCCTGACTAATGTCATCCTGGTACATATCATCTGTATCTGGTACAATCCTGACATTACCAGTAATTTCAAGTTTGCGATCACTACCACTTTCAGTTGATAAACTAGAAGTTGTACCTGGATAACTACTTGAGAAAATTTTTGTAATAGGATGATCAACTGAACTGTTTCTATCAAATGAGGAATTAACTTCTTCGTTTTCAATAGGAGGAGTTTCTCCGGAACAAGACCTAGATGAATTAAACTCTTTGCAACTAGAGCTACGTTGCCAACTATAAATGGAAGGGGTTGATTTGTCGATAAGTATTAAATCAGTCTGACTAGATTGACATTTAATATCTTTGTAAAAAGTTTCAGAATATTTAGAAGACGCGTATGATTTATCAGTGTCATAATCGTCTTCGTAATAATTTGACCTGATAACATTTGTACGTGTACAAGGCTTAGTGCAAATGACGTTTGGGTACATAATAATGTTGTTTACGGCGGAATGTTTCTGACCTGGATCGTTGACGCTGTATGAGTGCTGGGACGAAGTGATGGAAGTTATGTCCGAAGTTGTCGTCATCACTGTCGTCGGATGTACAACTTGAGCAGTCGACACCTCTCCAGGCACCACCTGGCGATGGACTGCGTTCGGACTCAGAGAACCCGCTAGGCTCGTGGCTTCCGAATTTGCTAAAAAAAAGTTACATGCACAATTATTAATAAGAGCTTAGAAAGAACTAAAAGTGGGTTATTAAATGTTTTAATAGTATATACTTATATAATTTAAATATTTGTTATTCATATTTTTGGTTTACAGATATTTCTTTAGAAAAATAAAATAAAACTAAGATGCATGCTATACCTACAAAGTTAATTGAAATCATGCTTAGATCTAACTGACAATAGTAATCAAGAAAAGTGTTTAAATAATATATTTATACATGTTTATATATGAATGTATAGATGTAAAGTATTGTATGAATACCATTATTATATTAAAAAATATAAAGCAGAGTACCTACATGATAAATTAAAATTAAAACTTAGAAAAAAAAATACTAAGTTAGTTAAAGCAAATAAAATATTTTACAAAACGCTGCTGTATTAATTAATATATGTATGTGATTTTATGTTGATATCTTCCCAAATAATATGAATGGCTTACATTATATAATATTGTTTAATTTTTTACTAATAGTAAAATAGATTATTAGATTAAATCAAAATATATGAACTTAACGATAAACTTATAATAATAATATATAAATTGTATATTTTTTAACAAAACTAAATCTACTATTAATAGCCTCCTTCATATTGAATAAAAATATGTTTAAAATGTAATCTTGAAAGTACAAATAAATATATGTGTAATGTAATATTTGCATATACCTAGTGTTTTTAATATGAATAGTTAATGTTTTCTAAACTTTTAAAAATGTAAATAAAATGAAATGTTTATTTTTAATTGTACATGAAAAAAAAACCATGTCAATTTTAAAAATAATTGAGATTATCCTTTATTGTATAAATAATGTATTTTGTAAGAAACTAATATTGGCTATACAAATTACAAAAATATAATTATGAAGTGGCTCCAATAACATAAGAAATTATAAACTTAAGTTAAAATAAATTATGATAAATAAAATTAAATCGCAAAAACATACCGAGGGGCAATAAAGGAGGTGCTGAAAAACTGGAACCAACATTGGATATAGTAGAATGCGACAATCCGGTATGCCGAAATGATTGAGACCTGTTGGCAGAAACAGGGCAAACGGTGTAAAGAGAAACACTATTTTTTTCCAATGAAAGTAACCCATTAAATTATTTTAACACACCATCAGAAACTTACTATTTGATGTTGTTTTTAATTAGTTTATTTTTATTTAAAAAAAAAAAAAATTACTAGCGCACAATAAAAACATGCATTTGGAAACATTTTAAATCCACAGCTGTGTAATTTTTTTACATAGCTCTATTTAGATAATATAATTATTGATCTTAAATGGTATACAAATTAAAAAATAATATTGTAAAATAGATAGTATTATATAATTATGGAGTTGCTTTTCAAGTAAAAATACTAACTTACTTAAGGTAAGTACTGATTTTAAATTGGCAACATGTCCCCACCAAAAAAAAAAAACTAATACCAAGTTAATGCTTTAAGAGTTTAAGCTGTAATATTTTAGACTTAATGGAAATGTAACATTCAAAATCCTAACATTTGATGTATTCTTTATTATCTTGTAATTTACTATCCAGAACAAATAAAATTGTATTATTTATAAATGTGAATATTTACTTCACTTAGCTAAAAATTATATTATACACATATGTATCATAATTAATAAGCTCAAATTAAAATATCAAGTCCCATATTGTTTTTGTAACATTTATTAACAACTACAAAATATCTTTAATTGATATTTTAGTTTCTGATGTGTTGTAAATTTGGAGCCACTTTCATTGACAAAAATGTGAGAAAAATAAACAAAAATTCATTCTCTTCTATAACTGTTGCATGCTAAGAATCACAACAACCGAGCTATTCTTATGGTTGTGTGTAATTACTACTAAAAATAAAAATAAATAATACTTAATGTTCATTAGAATAGTTTAATTTAAGTTGATTTTTATTAATTATAATTTATTTGTTATGACTTATATTTAGACTTACCTTTGGAATGTTTGACGTTTAACAAAATTTTCCCTAACAAATTCCACCATTTGTTTTTGAGTTTTACCACTATATCTATAATTTAAAATATGTTTTTTTAATTGTATACATATATATATATATATATTTATCATACAGGTATTACTTAATTATTTACCTGAATGATGATCCTCGACTTAGAACTTTAGTCCGTTGACGTGGTAAACGTTTCACAGTGAAACATCTAAAAAACCCATGATTTTCTACACATTTTTTCCAAAAACTTTTACAATCATTACGAGTTTCAAATATAAATTCCACTATATCTTTAAAGTAACCCTGTAATTATTAAAGAATACATAAACATTTTATAATATTGATAAATTTATTTAATTATCAACAGTTAATGTTGAAAAACTTACATATCCCTCAGGATGTAGTTTGATAAGGAATTTTTTACGTTTAAAGCTCAATTTCCTGATTTTGGCCCAAGAAAATGTATTGATTTTTGTAAAATTTTGAAAAACCAACACACCCAAATGTGCAACCGAAAGATTTAAAGGAACACCTTCAGGGTCCTACACAAAAAAGATGATAAAAATTAAAATATTTTACAAAAATCCAACAATTTATACAACTTACCTTTGCTGAATGCATTTTGATCCCATATAATTCACACCGACGTGCAGTTTCTAATAAATTTAAATCTGCTTCTGCTGGTGATTGCCCTCTACATAATAATTTTAAACAATATTATTTAATCAACAAATATATTAAATAGACTTACATGTGCCTCTTATGACTTTCCATTATTCTTATTTCCATTTCTCTGTCTTGGTGTGGAACAAATTTATGTGACGATAAATAAGTGTGATCTGGATAATCATCAGCAGAATAATCCCCACATTCAGCTAAAACATTTTATTTACAATTAGTTGAAATTTATAAAAAAAAAAAAAATAATTTACTATAATAAATTTTACCTTGTACAATATAAGAGGCCATTAAAGCAGCAGTATTATCATTACATTGCATGTGTCCGTGTGATAAATCTCTTTTAATTTGTAAACAAAACAGATACCTGGTGTATTCCTCTTCCAATTGAGCAGGATCAGGTGTGTAGAACTTAACACAAAACCTCATTAATGGATCCACAAGCGACAGTCCTATTTGTTTGTTTAATGGCTTTTCTAGGTCTAACCAATGCTGAAAAACAGAATAAAAAATATTAAACAGACTTCAACGTGAGAATAATTTATTTTTAGTACAACTTACTTTTGTAGAACCTTCTTGATATTCAAGGCCAAAATAATCGGCTTCCAACAAGTTTAATTGTTTACATACTTGTTCAAATAACACTGACCCGTCAGCTTTTGTCTGTAATGCAATATTATATAATAATTACATTGTCCTTAAAGAATAAACCAAGTTTGATATCAAACCTGCACTTGAAAGAGTGTAACTGAATCGTCCAACATTTGGACACGGACGTTGAGCATTTTCCCTCCCCTTCTGGGAGTTGTTGGCGGTGTTTTAGAACCAGCCACACCAGGAGTGGATTGTGAATGGGGTATTTTGTTCAGAGAACTTCCCAGCGAGCTCGGGGTAAGTGTTTGGTCTTTCTCGACTGGAGACATTTTCTATACTTATTTTAAAACTAATTTAAAAGTAACAAAAACCGAAAAAAATCACGAAACATAAGACACTAAAATGGTTTAAATCATGTTTTTCTATCAATGTTGATTGATTCTGTGTGATTGATAGAATTTGTTCTACCGCGGTAACGCCAATGAAATTCCATCTGAAATCAATAACACGATACTGAGAACTGAACTCTTATTATAAAATAAAATTAAGTTTAGTATTTTTAGTAATGTCAAACGGATATCAAATCCAACACTTCATTGGGAAATGGGAGGGTAGCGATCATACTTTTTACGAAACTATTTTTAATAATTCAAAAGAAACGAGGGGATAATAGTGACAAATTACTCTTGAAGTAACTCTATTTATTTTAGTCGGCATAAATAAAAACGACTGCGGATACACGGGCGCATTAAGACGAGTGTTGTGACCTTAAACGATTAGACGCCACCTAATCCAGTTGAACGTAATAAATAGAAAAGGTCTCTTGCATACAAAGCCGTACTTTATCGTTCAATGGACTGCATAGCGATGCTAAATTGTTTAAATTAATGTGTCTTCAATTTAATTTCATAAATAAACATATAAATGAATATAATATATATGTATGTAAAAGTAAAATCGCTTTGCATCAACTAGAATACGATTATATGATATATATATATACCTATATTTAATTAAACTATGTTAGTTACATATTTGTAACTTTATTTGTTTTACATACATAAAGACCAAATCTAAAAAAATTTACGGATACAAATTAATGTACAAGGCCTTTTAATGGAAATCCCACGTTTTATTGATGCACGTGTTAAGGCAACTGTAAATCTAAGTAAATCTCGAGAAACAAAGACATTACTTTTGTTTTTATCTAATCGTACTTTACTGGTTGACTTGTAAATATTTGAATAGTATTTTTTTTTTTTACGAATTGACAAATAAATTTCATAACATTACATATAAGAAATAATTGTATCCATGGTCGATTGTTTTACATTAACGGAATTTAAAATGCTGCTGATAATGCATTACATATCATATTCATAATAATCCAACAGTTACTTAAATATGCACACATCACACATGAAATAATATACATAGTACATATTATCACTTATTATGTAGGTTAGGTTAGTGAAGATACGGGTGAACAAAATTGAACATACTGTCAGTAGTGGGTCACTTATTTAGTTATTTTACTGTAAATATATTCATAAGAACATAGGACGACATTTATAACTTCCTTTATTACTAAATAATTCTTACTCAAAAATAAATTCAAGAATTTTGGTTTGATAAAAAGATGTTATTAAAATTATTTCTTACAAAACTGATAGTACCTACCTCTATATGTGTTTAACTTATATACTCCTAAGTATAAGTTTTTAAGAATATAGATTTGAAATTACAATAAAAGTAAGTACCTATTTATTTTATTGATCATAGTATGTAAATTTAAAGTAGAAAAATAAACTCGAAGCTACATCACAGAGTATATTATGTTCATTCGTTCAAGTTCAAAGTTCATAATATAAACTCAAATATAATTATATTATATTAACCTTGTGTTGGTCCTACAAAAAGTAAATTTATTTTTTACAGAGGATGCTGTTGGAGGATTATCTAATCATGTATGTATCAAAAAGAATTATCTAATTTTGATGTCTGCATCATAAACGATCATCCATCTTGTCTGTGTAAATTATCCTTATGATGACAGTAGTTAAAAATTATGTAAAATACATAAAATAAAATGGCATATAATTTAAGATAAGGTTTATAAATAAAAACCAAAATTTACCTTTAGATCTATCTTAATCATAATGTAGGTGCCTGAATTTAACTTTAGATAAAGTAAATATAAAAACGAATAATAAAACTCAACACGATATAGGTACACGTTAGTTTATACTCTTTAAATATATTTTATTCTATTCTTCAGGGAAAATATTCTGAATTAAATAGTAGTTACATAATTTGGATAATACAAAACAATAAACAGTTAAACTTACAATTCTACGTGATACCTACCATATTATATAGCTATTAATTATCAATCTAACTTAATAATTTAAACTAACCATTTTCAAGTTTTAAAAAGGAATACAAAATTAAATTAGTCAATATTGAAAACGGTAAGTCATCAACAGTTTCTTTTCGTATGCAAGAACACAAAAAACAGGAGATGTAATGAAATGTACAGCGAATTTTGGCCACCTATGAACCAACTACCTAGATCTAATTTGCTACCAGAAACCATAATATTATCATATTAACAATATATTATATAAATATAAGTCATATTAAAATATTATTCTACGTAAGTAAGCTTACATATTATACGTAGCAGATAATAGGTTAACAGAAAGGTCAATATTATTGAAAAAATTCAGTTTCCTCTCTCTGGATTTTCGAAGATGGACTCCCTTGCAGCCTTGAGCAAATGGACTAAGATAATATATGTAATACAAATGGGTTGCGCCGGTTTTCATAGTAAATAAATACCGGGATAAATACAATATTTTTAGCAATTTTTAAAAAGGTGGGCAAGTAGATTATTAATTAATGCTGATGATTTATTTAGTTAATATATTTTACATAAAAATATTGTAAAAAACTGTGAAAAACTGTGATTCGTGGAAAAAGTATTACGGAATTCTAAGGAATTTTACAGAGGTTAGGTCCTCGATGCGCTAATGTTCACTTTAGATCAGTTTATTTTCTACTTATAATCCCTTTTGTATACACAAAAACTACAAGATCGATTTCATAGAATTTCTGTAATAAAAATAAGATGACCAAAGTATTCGATACAATCGAATTCCAATGTTAAAAATGTTTATGGGGCTGATTTTATACGTTATAAACTATTTTCAGAAGATAGGACAAGTTTTTATCCGAACTATAATAATAAGTAAAAACGTTTATCGTGTAATTTAGGCCATACAAATGGACAGGGAAACGGGGGTATACAGATTCATATAATAATATTTAAGGGGAGATTGCACGATATTCGGGAAGTAAAATGAATTACCAATACTATAGTAGCAAATAGTAAAAAACACAAACACACGGCGGCTGACAAATGACACAGTCAAATATACATTACCATCAAGTGTTTAAAACTATAATATGGTCTGACAGGAGTAATAAACGTTTTGAGGGGAGAGTTAAACTTACACTTCTTATCAATGTTTACATATTGTAGAGGGAAACGTGCACGTTTCAAAATATCAAAAATTGACAAACACTGTCATATCATTGTTACGCACGTGCTAAGAGTCACAACGGGGTACATACACTGAACAACGAGTGTGTAGCCACCAGCCACTAATCATCACTATATCTACAGTGCGTCAGTTCGGTGTGTTGGTGTATCGATCGTCGAGCCAACACTTTTCAAAACAAACATAATTCTCATATACTCATGATTGCATGAATGCGTGATATCACATAGATGTACGAGGAAAACTAAAACCATATAGGTAGTTGGGTATAAATAAAAACTCAAGAATCAAAAAAAAACAAACGTGGTGGCAAGACAACAAACTATAGATAGGAAGTGAGATGAAATAGGTACGCTGTACACATGCACCACACCGTTAATACAGAGTCGGCAGTCGGCCGTGCTTGTGTACAGACTTTTTTATGACGACCGTAACTAGTTATTAGCCTTTATTAGGACGAAATCCGGCACGCTAATATGAATACAAAACAGACACGATAGACGAGTCTATTCCAGATTTGGGTGTGGAATTCCAGTCGTTTGCGAGCGCAATGTGTGTGTTCTCGAATCACTTTTTCCCTCACTCTCACGCGGTCTCTCTTATTTGTCACACGATGCCGCTAGCACTAGTATACCGCATACACTCTGTACTTACGTATATATTATACGCACTGCGACAACCGTGCACTTAAC